>OX401413.1:36351066-36446066 GCA_947846245.1 Cerastoderma edule | reverse complement strand
TGAAGACTAGGCAGATGTCCGAAAATCATTCAGACTTCTCCTCAAACCTTGTATGCGATTTTGTGCACTAAACTCCGACAAACAAAAAAAACGTAGTCGATCGATTAGTACAGGGCTGTAAAGAGTCATTAAGCTATAATAAACACGCTCAATACATGATATAATAGTGTAGTAATGGTTTCAAACAATGACACTATCGTGGTTGGGTTGGAATCGCGGCTGGAAAGCAATGTCTTTGTCATTCTTCTAATAGTTGCACCAGGCAATTCTATAAACCAAAGATTAACCCATTACCAAACAATAAAGACATTTGACCACTTTGTTGCCGACGACTCTGGAAAAATTGTGGGAAAAGGAGAAATTGCTCTTTACGAATAATAGCTCCTTTTCCCACAAGGTTTTCTGCCGTATTAGAAGATTACTCTTCGATTTTGTCACATTTTGAAATGTCGTCTTCAAACTCTTTCTATTTGGGACAGTAGAAAACGTGGTGTTTGGTAAAGGGTTAAATACAAACATACCTTCCAGGTTCTCGCTTCAACAAAATGTCACTTGCTGCGATGATGTTACAAGTTTTAATTAAGGAATAACTTAATAAATATTTAAATAAAAATAAGTCTTTCATGTTTGCACTGAACCCTCGTTAATGACTTTTTGTAACGTGTACAACTTAACCAAATTGATGAGAAAACCATGATAAGAAAAAAAATCGATAAATGAAGACGAAACTTCCGGCTAGGGTAGAGAGCCAGTTCCTCCCACAACTTGATAAAATATCTACTGGCAACGTTGAAAGTGTTTCATTTCCTCATTCCCTCGATTATGGTAAAATTTACAGGCATAGTTTTGAAAGGACGATGTACTCTATCAAAAGATACACAATTTAATTGTTAAAGATGTAAGGAATATGCAGGGGGCAAATCAAATTGTGGAACATCGGAATAGACACATTTTGTAAAAAACAGACACGATTATCGATTTGTTTCTATCATTAATAGTTCAAATCTGTTAAAGACGCTGTGAACCTGGGAATCATCTGGCTAACTGTTACAGCGAATTGTTTTATCTTTTATATTTACAGAGGAATACAACTATGCTTAATACCTTTCTTTGTAATGAAATGGTATATGATTGATGCATACGCCTGTTGACATGCAATATAAACTTTCCTTCAAAAAAGCAAATATACAAAAAGGCCATTGATAGGCAATGGGAGGTTACTCTATTAATGATTTGAACACACACATATATGTTGAATTAGTTCGCTTGTAATGCGTCTCATGTCAATATAGTAGACGATGATAGTTCGTAAATAACAAAAACACGTTTGTTGCCAATTACAAGAAACGAGGTTGGTTTTGAGACATAAATGAACAAAGAGAGGGTATATTGCGTCACAAGCACTGAGTAAATCTTCTACCATAGAAACTATGTTCGGGATGCATTTATCGGTCTAAGGTCGCTAGTTTGTACACATATCATTGTATGAATCTGTCATAGGCCGTATGTTCTGACGTACATCCATTTTTTGTATAAAGTACTGGAAGATACTTAAGAATGAAAATAAAACACAAAACAAAATTGAGACAACTCCAAGTAGCACAGCCATTTACAATTATTTTAAGAATATAAATAAATGAAATGAAAGGGAAGAGATCACCAATTGAATATGTTCTTTGAAGATAATCACCTCTTAAACGAAAAATAAAGCTTGATTTAAGAAACATCGCTCATGCTTAGATCACATCTTTACTCTTTATTATTTTTTAAAAATTCTGAAAAAAGAAAAATAGATATTCGGTTGTTTTCTAATTTTTTTTCACACACATTTTACCGTGTTATAAGATCCAGTCAAAGGTCAAAATTTGCTAATACTCATGAAGATTTTCTAAAGGTTACCCAAAACATGTGTCATTTTATTAAATCGAATGTTGCACTTGTTGGACAAATGGCAATGTTCTTCCCATGTGAAAATGGAGTAAAACAAGGCGAACACATTTCACCTATACTTTTTTTATTGCCATTGAATCATATTTAACTTGGAATGGTAGCAAAGAAATATTTTAAGTAACTGTTAAAATGTCTTGTCCTTTTTTAAGATGACAACACAATTATAATCTGATACAGCAAATGGTCCCAAAACTAGTCGAAATGTGGTTAACTTGAGCATAACAAATATAGCTATCTTTGGCACAAGTTTCTTGATTTTGATATTCTGATGTTTTAACAATCAATAGTTTCCAATGATCTAAATAAAAATTCAAAAGATACAAATTTTCATTTTCCCTCTCACTCAATATGTAACTTTGGCTCGTTAATTCCACAATTTATTCCTCATGCTGTATACACTTTACATGAGAGAATAAGATAAATGTTATGTTCTGTTCACAGAAATGGAAAAAACAGTTGACGAAGAAGCTGCCAAGGAATCTGAAAGCCTTACAATTAGTGAGGATGAGGTCACGCGAAGGTCAAAATCTGTTAAAAAACGAGGGACGTGGTCAAATGACCTTGACTTTCTGATGACCTGTGTAGGGTTCGCTGTTGGCCTCGGTAATATCTGGAGGTTCCCATATCTGTGCTATAAAAACGGGGGAGGTAAGATTGTTATCAATATCGAAATATTAACTATGTTTTGTGTATTATTGCAACCAAGGTGAGGAAAGCATACAGCTAGACAGGGTTTTGAACCAGAACTCGTCCTTGTTAATCCAGACCACTACTACATAATGGTCCTGACAAGTATTTTAGTTAATTGATGATTTTGAGTTTAGGGATTTTAAGCGCTGTTTGTATCAACTATCATTGAGTTCAAGCAAATTTATACTTATCACCGTTTTTTATGTCACAGGTGCTTTTCTGATTCCGTATTTCATAAGCTTGATTACGTGCGGGGTACCATTGTTGATATTGGAGGTTGGACTGGGACAGTACATGAGTCTGGGCACGATTGGTACATGGAAAATATGTCCGGCGTTTGCAGGTATGTCTATGCCTTGATCATCCATTTTCTCATAAAGGAGCATTTGAGCACACATATTAGCGAAGGATTGACAAAAAAAAGTTATTTTGGTCACACTGACTTCTCTTCTATAGCACAAGGAAGTATCCATTATTAATTGTCGATGCCGTGTAAATCCTTCATGCATGTATTTTAAATGACGAAAACTAGGCTTATAACTTTGTGTTCGGTTAGGAGTGTGTGATTGCATACGGTAAAGAGAACTTAATGCTCATCGATTGCTTTGTATATCTTTTAACATGACATGGTTTGGAAAGACCTGATATTTTCTTATTTCATCAAACATGTGTTTTTCCACTTCAGGTATTGGTGCTGCGTCGTTTGTAATCACATTCATGTTAAACCTCTATTACATTATCGTTCTGACTTGGGCCATCTACTACCTCTACAGTTCCTTCTCCTCTACCCTTCCATGGTCTAGTTGTAATAACGAATGGAATACACCAAGGTAATTCTTATTATTAATTTGTGATCACACTTATGCCTATTATTCTTTTTTTGTTTGTTTTGTGTTTTATTCCATTTCTCTCATATTACGCTTTCAGTGTTTTACCCTTCATCAACATACCGTTAAATAAGGTTTGTATTCATATAGAAGCTTCTTTTCTGCATTATTCTAAACATATCCATATACTCGTTGCCATTTTACACCCTTAATATTGTTTAATTTTTGCCAATGGGTTCATATATTTCCGTTTAACTATTAAAAAAGCGTTTACAGTTAAGATGCCGATTCGAAAAATAATCAGGAAGTCCAGATATGATTCGAATTTTGACCATATATCATTCCAAATAATTGACGGATGTGTTTATGGACCCTCTGGCTAGAAATAACTAACATTGCGTCCCCGAGAATTGATACCAGATTACATAAAATCGGTCATAGATCATCGGTGTTAACAATAACGTAAAGGCTATGGTTCAGAAGGTAAAAGCGCTGGCCTCTCAACACAGGGGTCGTTGGTCCGAATCCTCTGAGAAGGGGTGTCATCCAAACGTCCAAATAAATCCTCATTAAAAGCATTTGAGCACAAGATATGAAACCAGGCGTCTGAATCGAAGAGTCTTATAGTTGGTCGTATTACTGCGGTTTAAGTGTGTTCGCCCTAAACGTGTCGTATCCATTAAGCCACCATACCATAGTATAGTGGTAAGTGTCAGTGGTATGCAATCCTGGGTACCGTTTTACTATACAACTTAAGGAAAATATTTGCGTAAGTCATAACTGATAAACATGGATAGTATCCTCAATGAAAGTACAATATTGCAATGTGACACGCCATTGGAAGCGTCTCGAAGAGACGATTCCAATGATGTGTTACTTTGCAATATTGCTTGGCCCAATATTGAAAAAAGAGGAATTGTTGTTTTAGACTTACGCAAATCTTAAGCGTAAACTGTTTAGTAATACAGTAGCCTGATGTCCAGTACCAGTTAAGATCTTGTTGCAGCTTTGTTTTTCCGAGATTTCTTGAATCCTTATAGTTTTCGACTGTCTGTTCAAAGTAACCTCCTACAAAAGAAATCAATAAAACGTTCGTTGAATTGTTTGAATAACTTTTTTCCAGGTGCTATGTGGAGGGCGAGACATCTTTAAACGCGACCAGTTTGAATCACACATCCCGTAATATCAGCTTTACTTCAGTTACAATTACCGGAAGTAAGGCACAGACAGTGGATTCCGTCGTGGAATTCTGGGAGTAAGTTTCATAAGTTTTCATTGTTTTGTCATAGGGACATATCGACTGTTCAATGCAGGCTTATATAGTAGATTATTTATGTAAGAGACGGGTGTATTATTGTTTAAATTTGACCCGTCATTATAGTATATTAATTTACAAGTAATTTCGCCTGTTTATAGTTCGACTGTCCGTGTCATTGCGAACACGTTATGAAACAGTTACTAGGTAGATCTATACGCCAATTATAGTAGAATTCAAGAAAATCATTACATTCTTATTGGTGTAAGTTAAATGGGCACGGCTTACCAACCCAGATGAAATCATCAATTTTCTGTACGTCAGCTTTTAGACTTCATCTCATGAAACTCAAAGTCTACCTCTATCGTCATTTGAACCAACAGAGAGGGAGGTCTTGTGTTTAAAGTTCTAAACTGTGACCATTAGTCCGCGATGCTCTTTGGTCTATCTTGATAAACAGCGTCAAATCACGTGTAAATGCGAAATTTGACGCTGTTTAAATTGGTTATGAACGACCTAAACAATGCAAAATTGGAGCTTATTTATCTTTCATAAAGGATTTGTCTTAAATTTTATCTTTCTGTGTAAAACCGGGTTATAGATATACAACCTTTTCCAGGCAGCTGTATATCAAATAAAGCTTTAAACTCGAGTTAATGTATAGCCTAGATTCATATTGTAATAGTATATACAGTGAACCCTCGTTTATCCGGACCCCGATAATCCGGATGTCTCGCAATCCGAACGAAATTGTAAGGGAACGGAATTATTGGACCAGTTTGTTGCAGACGACTTTTGAAAACATTGTGGGTAAAGGAGAAATTGCTCGTGACGAGCAATTTCTCCTTTTCCCACAATGTTTTCTGCCATATCAGAAGATTATCTTTAAAGTTCATCACGTTTTGATGTCTTCTGCAAACTCTTTTAATTTGGGACGGTCGACAATTTTGCGTTTGCTAAAGGGTTGTAAGTATATACCGCTCATACAGACCGCTTATGTCTTAATGTGAATAAGAACATGCTCTGCTTCATTAGTCCGGATTATTCGATAAACCGGACATTTTGTTGGGAACGGACATGTTCGGATAAACGAGGGTTCACTGTACATGCATACAAACCAACTTGAATAAGTTGGCACGATAAAGGGTTTACCAAGGTTTTCAAGTTTGGTACCAACAGAGCAAGCGGGCCTTCTTATCTTGACTTGCTTGACACACATTATAGTTGTCGCCCATCTGTATCTTAGTTATTGCCGAGCCGTAGTTAAGAGAATGCAAGAAATACGACAAGTGTCAAATTCTGTTTAACCCATTCCCAAACAATAACGACATTTAACCACTTTGATGCAAACGACTCTGGAAAACATTTTGGAAAAAGGAGAAATTGCTCATAACGAGCAATTTCCCCTTTTTCCACAATGTTTTCTGCCCTAGAAGATGATTAGTTTTGGATTTCGTCTCATTCTGAAATATCGTCTGCAAAGCCTTTCAAATTGGGACAGTCGAAAATTGGCGTTAAACTATTGTAATTAATAAAATGGCCGATATCTGGCTCCGTACATCATAAGCAACATGAGGGCAATCAATAGACGAATTGATGAGTTCATCTTGCTGTAAATCAGGCATACAACAACATTGTTTTAGTCTAATCCACTACGAATCATTCTCTATAAATCAGACGAAAGGTCCTCCAGATCTCTGGTGGTATTGATGAACCCGGATCTGTGGTTCCTGGACTTCTGGTGTCCTTACTGATAGCTTGGCTGATCGTGTATTTCTGTGTCTTCCGCGGAGTCAAATGGAGCGGAAAGGTAAGAAACTCAATTTCAACGAAAATGAAAACCCCCTTAATAACGTATGCGAACACACAGAAAATGTAAATTAGCTTCATATTTAAGAAAAGGTCAAAATATGCCAACCGAATAATCAGCTGTTTAAGGTAATTCAAGAAAGGAAACATGAACCTTTATGTGCACAAGTTTAATGTATATTTTGTACTGAATTATTGGAAAAGTTTCAACCGCCACCTTTTAAAAAATCTGCCAGGTTCGTAGCTACTAAGTGTAAGATATCATGTGCTTAGTACGGTGGCATAGAGGTGACATGTATGCGATTTTATTCCCTCGTTTTTTCAAAAAGAAAAGTCGAAATAACGAAAATTTAAGTCGTTTATTCGAGTTAGGAAGTCGAAATAACGAGATAAATAAGTCGTTATTTCGATTTACTAACTCGAGATAATTAAGTCGTTATTTCGAGTTAGGAAGTCGAAATAACGAGATAGTTAGGTCGTTATAACGAGTTAGTTGACCAATCAGATGGTTCGTTGTATTCAGCGAATTTTTGTGAAGTGACGTAAAGAGTGACGCAATGTTAACCACTCCTGTTTTTTGTACGCACGCGGGTACATTATATTTTAAGTTAAAGAGTGAGTAATCTGATTGGTCAACTAACTCGTAATAACGACTTAACTATCTCGCTTTTTCGAGTTATTAAGTCGAAATAACGACTTAACTATCTCGTTATTTCGAGTTAGTTTTTCGAAATAACGACTTAGTTATCTCGTTATTTCGACTTACTTACTCGAAATAACGACATATTAATTTTTCGTTATTTCGACTTATTTTTTTTTTAAAAAGAGAAGAAAAAAAAAATCCCATACACCTCTATGCCACCGTAGCTTAGAGACATACCCAATGATTTTAACAAGACTGGCTTCATTGTCTCTCGTTCAAGGTCTGAAGAGTCCCCGCCGTTAAGTATAAAGTATCTATAACGTATCCATTCGAGGTCGAAATGTTTAGAACAGATACGTTCGTTGGGGGTTTTGAAAGGTCAACCAAATTCGTCAGTGTAATGTCTTTAACAGTTCACTATGAATTAACTTAGAATTGCTTTCTTTAGTAAATTAGTGAGATGTCTTATTCTGTATCAAAGTATAATTCCAAATCAGTTTAATTCGGAAAAGTTTACTCAGACTCATCGAACTTGATTGATATAAGTGTTCGTTATATTGGAACGCTTGAAAATAAAACAAAAAAGTCATTGAAGTAATACAGCTTTTGTATTGTTCTTTGATATACATTTAGAGTAACTATTGAAGGCATAATTAATTAAGAAGTGTCAATTTATATAAACATGTACAGTGTATATGCGGTAGATCTCAAAACCGATGTAACTCTTTTGGATTAGAATGCATGCACATTTACTGTATAGACACACTTAAAGAATTAGAATCGACCTAATTTGCTTTCAATGACTATTCTTCAGTTCGTATCAAATAACAAAACAGCTGTTGATCAGTCTTAAAGACATTATTTGCAAACTTACAAGTTTCCTCACATATTTGTACAAGTACCTTTAACCACTAAAGTATATACACCGTATCAATACGATGGCATTGCTACAGTGTACATGTTTATACTTTAGTGGTTAACCCTTTACCAAACGCCCAATTTTCGACTGCCCCAAATTAATAGAGTTTGCAGACGACATTTCAAAATGTGATGACATTGGAAAACAATCTTCTGATAGTATATAAAACATTGTGGGAAAAGGAAAAATTGCTCGTCACGAGCAATTTCTCCTTTTCGCACAAAGTTTCCTCAAGTCGTCTGCAACAAAGTGGTCAAATGTCGTTATTGTTCGGTAATGGGTTAAAGGTGCTTGTTCATGGATGTGAGGAAATTTGCCCTATCCCATGTTTCCAGGTTGTCTATTTTACCGCCCTTTTTCCGTACGTCGTACTGACCTGCCTGCTGATCCGAGGTATTACACTAGATGGCGCCAGTGATGGTTTATGGTTTTATATACGACCAGACTTCTCACGATTAGCCGACCCAGAGGTTAGTTTTGATAACCACGTGTGTATTACAAAATAAAATTGGATCTTAAGCAGCAATAATTTACTTCCCATGTCTGTTACTTTATTTAAAGAAACCGTTGTGACAAAATGAAATCGTCCATTATGAGCATTTATATCTGATTTGGCAACACGAATATACTTTTTCATTCTTTATAACCGTGTTACGTATTTTTCACTTGGAAATATTTGTATAAATCTTCTTCGTTATACGTAAGCTCAAGGGTAGTAATGTTGATCGGTCTTTTGTGATGAGCAAGAGCATGTGATGAGTCTATTAGTTAGCCATGGATAGTTTGATATGAATTCATGTATTGATTATCTGGTAATAAATTCTGCATTTAATGATACCCTTACACAATTATGTATTTGCAGCACTTCCTTCTAACTTAACACGGGAATCGCATTAAGTAAAATATTCTTCCTGCATCTTAGTACGTGTATATGTTTGATATGTCTCTCTCCTGTCTGAAGAATATCTCGTTGTATACGATGTTTCTGTCACCCCTAAAATGGTTGTTTAACCCTTTACCAAATTTGCAGACGACATTTCAAAATGTGATGAAATTGAGAAATATTCTTCTCATAGGACAGAAAATGTGGGGAAAGGAGAAATTGCTCGTTAGGAGCAATTTCCCCTTTTCACACAAAGTTTTTCAGAGTCGTTTGGTCAAACAAACTAGTCAAATGTCGTTATTGTTTGGTTAATTGGTTAAAAAAGTCGACTGTTATTCCAGGTTTGGATAGACGGTGGGACACAGATCTTCTTTTCCTATGCGGTTGGATTCGGTGCTCTTGTCACTCTGGGTAGCTACAACAAGTTTAACCACAACTTCTACAAGTAAGTATATTATTAGATATATCTTGTATTTAACTCCGTACCTCACCAAATCTATCATAATTATTACACTAATGACTTGAGCATCCAGTTAGAAACCTCAATTAGACACGTTTGACTCGATTTATAGTAAGCTAAACAGTGTATTAGTGCTTCTAACACTTTTAACAAATGTTTTTATACCTCATTGTGAGACGTCAAATGGGCCAAAATACCTTAATTTTCCTCAGTCTTTTAGTTTTATTGTTCACTTGTTCATTGTTGAGGACATTATGGGAGATTGTCAGTCTAATTGGCAAATAGGTTTCCTCGTTAAGTAAAGTCTTTATTATTATTTTATTACTGTAATGTAAGTTATTTTACCATCTTTGTGAACATAATCATTTATAGGGTTGTAGACCCATTGACTAACAGTGAATTCAAAGAGAATTACAGTCACAAAACGGTTCCGTCGTATATATTTATCGTCGTTCTTTAAAGTAGTTTGCAGGCACTGATGAAGCTGTAAATATAAACGAAAAGTGGTCTTTCTGGAATATGCATTTTTGTTTTGTCTTTTTTAACGCACTGCAAAACCAAATCATTACCAGAATTCAAATAATCCGCTTTCTATTTTGTATTTTTCCTTTTGTTGTTATTGTTGTTGTTTATTGTTTTGTTTTTTTATTTTTCTTTACTATTCTCCTTCTTTAATAGCTTTGACTACAGACTTACTAAATTTGTCTTCGTTTAGAAATAAGTTATCTTAGATAACTCTTGCATTTCTATTTCGATCGATTTATGTTTAGATATTTGAATGTGATAGTCATGATCTTTATTTCAATATCTACATCATTACTCTAACATTTACCACATCTCTACTTTGCCTGCTTTGACTTTATCTGTGGATTGACAGCTTTGTAGGACATCGTTTTAAACCCAGGCTTTTTCAGGGATTGTCTGATTATATCCGTCGTTAATAGCTGCACAAGTCTGTACGGAGGAGTCGCAGTGTTTTCCGTCCTTGGATTTATGGCCAAGCAACAAAACGTCACCATTGCTGATGTAGCAGAATCCGGTAACACCAAAACACACAGTTGTATCTGAGACTGTTTTAACCATAACCAGTGTCTCTTATTTTGCATATATCAAATCATAAAAGACCAGGCGATATGACATATCAATAATACCAAGATTTCGTGCGTCACTGATTTTATAACAGATGTAAGTTATTTGAGTGCCTTTAGGACTCCGAAGCTTTTTGAAAGTATACTAGCTTAAGAAGTTTGCCGAGGCATCCGAAATACATTCAGACACATATGTTGTGGGTAATTTTACGCAAAGGATATTGCATATCATAACACGATACATACCTAAAGTCAAGGTAGAATGCCCATAACCCGTCATTTTGAAACTAATTCTTTCGTCGGATTATTTCGGTCGTTCTCGGTATATATCGGTAGAGTCTGGAGCTATTCGCATAAAGTCGAATAGTTCCGGCCTCGACCGATGTTTACCGAGAAAGACCGAATTTAACCGATGACATAGTGAGTTTCAAAATGGCGAGTATAGGTATTTTCTCTATTTTCCTTCAGAGAGGAAGTAAAGAAGTAAGTTAATAATTTCAATACCCGTCTTTTATCCGGAGTTCTGATTCACCATGAATCTTAAGGCTACCTGAAGGCACCATGGATTTTTAATGTAATCTCAAGGAAAAAACTTGCATTATTTGGAAATTTCCTTGTCTGCATAACAATCATACCATTGTTTTATCCTAAATTAAATAAGATAAAAATAATAGTTTCGCCAATCCCATTGTCACACTCCTGTTCTGCTGTGTGCAGCTATATTTTTGTCTTTCCAAAACCTCTGCTTAAACTGCTATTCCATTCGTTTTGTGTCAGGTAAGTAATTATTAAACTTTCAGTATGAATAAATATCAAAGCTAAAAGCCATATCTCCCTGGGTTAAATAAAGAAGGCCCAGCCTCGCTTTCAATTGGACAAGACGATAAGCTTACGTATTTAGCACATAATAACCTAACGCCACATGTTTGCGTCTTGCAGCAGAAGACTTTCAACAAGCATTGTTGCAAAAGAAGAAATTGCTTGTAACAAGCAATTTCTCCTTTTGCCACAATGCTTTTTCAATCTATTCACATATTGCAACAGCAAACCTGGAAGGTTTTTAGATGTTTACAAAGCTTTCCTAAAGTTGTCTGTACCAAGTAACAAAATGTCGTCTGAAGATGGAAAAGAGTTGCAATTTCATATATTTTAATTTGCAGGACCTGGCCTTGTGTTTATGGCATATCCTAAAGCAATCACGCAGATGCCAGTACCCCAACTGTGGGCAATCCTTTTCTTCGTGATGATTCTCTTTATTGGCCTCGACAGCCAGGTAAATCCGTGTACATGTAGCGTCTTATTGTGTAAAAAGGTAAACGTATGGTTTACAGTCTACTACTACGCTAGGAATATTCAGGCGACTCTACAATTACCTCCTTGATCACTGGGTGATAAACCAGTCCTTTGCATATGGCGCAAATGCAGCCACGGCACATTGGATTATTCCTTCACACCAATTTACGATGTATATACATCGGTGGAGAGGAGCAACATAGGATATATTTTTGCTTAGACAAAATCAGATGATCCGTTCAGGATTCGAACCCGGGAGACCCCCTCCCTTGACCACTTGTATATCTGACCGATCTTGTCATCTTGCCTACAGACATCGAAGCAGATACTGTGAATCTGTGTCGAACTTTATTATAACATAACCCCGTTGATCTGTGATTCTTTTAAGATATCTCTTGAAGTGGATGTTAATACTTATCAAGATAAAGCTAAGTTTCAAGTAATACTTGCGCTCAGTTACAATAAAAGTGTGTAAGTTCTAGAATATGTGACTATAAACACAGATATACGTTTAATTCCCGTTAAAAAGTAGATGGTAAATACGTTAATATTTCTATGTTTACAGTTCGTTGCCGTGGAAGCTGTTGTCACCCCGATATTTGACATGTTCCCCAGATCGCTGGCTGGCGTCAAGAAGCGAATGTTGGTGACGGGGATATATTGTATGGTATCCTTCCTTCTAGGGATCTGTATGATCACTCAGGTTAGCTTTCTTACCTGTTGCACCAGTTGTACCCATTCATCTGTGTTTGCCTTTAAGTTGCTTGTTCACATATGAGAATATTTGAAAGTCAAAATACAATTCTGTTGTTGCAATAGAGTTTTTGGAGTTATATCTTGAAACCGTTGCAACCTTTTTTTTACTCAAAAACGTATCAAATTACGATATACAGGCTCTAAACATTTAAATACGAATTAATTCTGCATGTCGGAAAAGTGGCTTGGTGAATGCCTTTGAAATGACAAATAATTTCGTGATTTACATTTCAAATTATTCTTTAACCAAATCAATTACATGTTTTCCATCGTGAGTGGAATACCTGAAGCTATCAGGATCAACACTTCTCTTACCATACGTATTTGCTACATTTCATGAACAGGGCGGGATGTATGTGTTCCAACTGTTTGACTATTATGGTGCGAGTGGATTGGTGCTGCTATGGAGCTCATTGTTTGAGACAACCGCCATTGCATGGGTGTTCGGTAAGTTGTTGTACGTTATTGTACATGTTATAGTCATTTGTGATAAAGGGGCTTTCATTAATCAAATTAACAATTTATTGTTTATAGGTTCAGATAAGTCATAAAAGTATCGTCCTTTTTTCGCTTCAAATAAAACTCCACTGAAATGTGCAATTAACATATATTATTTGAAAATGATGTCATTTTTTATTATCTAAAAAACTACCAACAATTTATAAGAAAGATTCAAGCTATCTCTAATAGACCTAAATGATATTTAACAAATAAGAACACATTGAATGAACAAACAACTAATTGAACAAGTCCAATTCCTTTAACTGTTTATGTAGAGTTACCGCTATCAAACTGTATGAACATTAAAGTTAGGGAAATGAAATATATATTAACCGGCTATGGATTGAAATAAAACAAGTGCATAAATGTTTGTTTTGTTCTAAAAAAGGCGGAACAAGAAATATGACATATGAGTGTCTGCTAGTGAACTCTCTTCAATTGTAGACCAAAGGAAAAGGTCTGGAACGAGTTGACCGTGGTACAAATTAACTTAAATGCATGTTTAACAAACTTGGCTTAAAAAGATGGAGGTCGAAGGACATCATCATTTAATCACCATCTTAATTACTTCAGGTTCAAGTAAATTCCAGGACGCGATTGAGCTTATGATGGGATACAGACTTCCGTACTGGTTTATTTGTTGCTGGAAGTATGTGACCCCTACACTCTGTATGGTAAGTGTGGTATAAACCTTTCAAGTATGATGGGATACCGATTCCGTACTGGTTTATTAGTTGCTGGAAGTATGTAACCCCTACACTCTGTATGGTAAAAAAAAGTGTGGTATAAACCTTTCAAGTATGATGGGATACAGACTTCCGTACTGGTTTATTTGTTGCTGGAAGTATGTGACCCCCACACTCTGTATGGTAAGTGTGGTATAAACCTTTCAAGTATGATGGGATACAGACTTCCGTACTGGTTTATTTGTTGCTGGAAGTATGTGACGCCTACACTCTGTATGGTAAGTGTGGTATAAACCTTTCAAGTATGATGGGATACAGACTTCCGTACTTGTTTATTTGTTGCTGGAAGTATGTAACCCCAACACTATGTATGGTAATTGTGGTATAAACCTTTCAAGTATGATGGGATACAGACTTCCGTACTGGTTTATTTGTTGCTGGAAGTATGTGACCCCTACACTCTGTATGGTAAGTGTGGTATAAACCTTTCAAGTATGATGGGATACAGATTCCGTACTGGTTTATTTGTTGCTGGAAGTATGTGACCCCTACAATCTGTATGGTAAGTGTGGTATAAACCTTTCAAGTATGATGGGATACAGACTTCCGTACTGGTTTATTTGTTGCTGGAAGTATGTGACGTCTACACTCTGTATGGTAAGTGTGGTATAAACCTTTCAAGTATGATGGGATACAGATTCCGTACTGGTTTATTTGTTGCTGGAAGTATGTGACCCCTACAATCTGTATGGTAAGTGTGGTATAAACCTTTCAAGTATGATGGGATACAGACTTCCGTACTGGTTTATTTGTTGCTGGAAGTATGTGACCCCTACAATCTGTATGGTAAGTGTGGTATAAACCTTTCAAGTATGATGGGATACAGACTTCCGTACTGGTTTATTTGTTGCTGGAAGTATGTGACCCCTACAATCTGTATGGTAAGTGTGGTATAAACCTCTCAAGTATGATGGGATACAGATTCCGTAATGGTTTATTTGTTGCTGGAAGTATGTAACCCCTACAATCTGTATGGTTAGTGTGGTATAAACCTTTCAAGTATGATGGGATACAGACTTCCGTACTGGTTTATTTGTTGCTGGAAGTATGTGACGTCTACACTCTGTATGGTAAGTGTGGTATAAACCTTTCAAGTATGTGACCTCCACACTCTGTATGGTGAGTGATGTATTGACCTTTCAAGTATGTGACCCCCACACTCTGTACGATAAGTGTGGTATAGACCTTTCAAGTAAGATGGGATACAGATTCTGTACTGGTTAATTAGTTGCTGGAAGTATTTGACCCCTACACTCTGAATGGTAAGTGTGGTATAAACCTTCCAAGTATGATGGGATACAGACTTCCGTACTGGTTTATTTGTTGCTGGAAGTATGTAACCCCCACACTCTGTATGGTGAGTGTGGTATAAACCTTTCAAGTATGATGGGATACAGACTTCCGTACTGGTTTATTTGTTGCTGGAAGTATGTAACCCCAACACTATGTATGGTAATTGTGGTATAAACCTTTCAAGTATGATGGGATACAGACTTCCGTACTGGTTTATTTGTTGCTGGAAGTATGTGACGTCTACACTCTGTATGGTAAGTGTGGTATAAACCTTTCAAGTATGATGGGATACAGACTTCCGTACTTGTTTATTTGTTGCTGGAAGTATGTAACCCCCACACTCTGTATGGTAAGTGTGGTATAAACCTTTCAAGTATGATGGGATACAGACTTCCGTACTGGTTTATTTGTTGCTGGAAGTATGTGACCCCTACACTCTGTATGGTAAGTGTGGTATAAACCTTTCAAGTATGATGGGATACAGATTCCGTACTGGTTTATTAGTTGCTGGAAGTATGTAACCCCTACACTCTGTATGGTAAGTGTGGTATAAACCTTTCAAGTATGATGGGATACAGACTTCCGTACTGGTTTATTTGTTGCTGGAAGTATGTGACCCCTACACTCTGTATGGTAAGTGTGGTATAAACCTTTCAAGTATGATGGGATACAGACTTCCGTACTGGTTTATTTGTTGCTGGAAGTATGTAACCCCACACTCTGTATGGTAAGTGTGGTATAAACCTTTCAAGTATGATGGGATACAGACTTCCGTACTGGTTTATTTGTTGCTGGAAGTATGTGACCCCTACACTCTGTATGGTAAGTGTGGTATAAACCTTTCAAGTATGATGGGATACAGACTTCCGTACTGGTTTATTTGTTGCTGGAAGTATGTAACCCCTACACTCTGTATGGTAAGTGTGGTATAAACCTTTCAAGTATGATGGGATACAGACTTCCGTACTGGTTTATTTGTTGCTGGAAGTATGTGACGTCTACACTCTGTATGGTAAGTGTGGTATAAACCTTTCAAGTATGATGGGATACAGATTCCGTACTGGTTTATTTGTTGCTGGAAGTATGTGACCCCTACACTCTGTATGGTAAGTGTGGTATAAACCTTTCAAGTATGATGGGATACAGACTTCCGTACTGGTTTATTTGTTGCTGGAAGTATGTGACGTCTACACTCTGTATGGTAAGTGTGGTATAAACCTTTCAAGTATGATGGGATACAGACTTCCGTACTGGTTTATTTGTTGCTGGAAGTATGTAACCCCCACACTCTGTATGGTAAGTGTGGTATAAACCTTTCAAGTATGATGGGATACAGACTTCCGTACTGGTTTATTAGTTGCTGGAAGTATGTGACGTCTACACTCTGTATGGTAAGTGTGGTATAAACCTTTCAAGTATGATGGGATACAGACTTCCGTACTGGTTTATTTGTTGCTGGAAGTATGTAACCCCTACACTATGTATGGTAATTGTGGTATAAACCTTTCAAGTATGATGGGATACAGACTTCCGTACTGGTTTATTTGTTGCTGGAAGTATGTGACGTCTACACTCTGTATGGTAAGTGTGGTATAAACCTTTCAAGTATGATGGGATACAGACTTCCGTACTGGTTTATTTGTTGCTGGAAGTATGTAACCCCCACACTCTGTATGGTAAGTGTGGTATAAACCTTTCAAGTATGATGGGATACAGACTTCCGTACTGGTTTATTTGTTGCTGGAAGTATGTGACGCCTACACTCTGTATGGTAAGTGTGGTATAAACCTTTCAAGTATGATGGGATACAGACTTCCGTACTGGTTTATTTGTTGCTGGAAGTATGTAACCCCCACACTCTGTATGGTAAGTGTGGTATAAACCTTTCAAGTATGATGGGATACAGACTTCCGTACTGGTTTATTAGTTGCTGGAAGTATGTAACCCCTACACTCTGTATGGTAAGTGTGGTATAAACCTTTCAAGTATGATGGGATACAGACTTCCGTACTTGTTTATTTGTTGCTGGAAGTATGTAACCCCCACACTCTGTATGGTAAGTGTGGTATAAACCTTTCAAGTATGATGGGATACAGACTTCCGTACTGGTTTATTTGTTGCTGGAAGTATGTGACGTCTACACTCTGTATGGTGAGTGATGTATTGACCTTTCAAGTATGTGACCCCCACACTCTGTATGATAAGTGTGGTATAGACCTTTCAAGTATGATGGGATACAGATTCTGTACTGGTTAATTAGTTGCTGGAAGTATTTGACCCCTACACTCTGAATGGTAAGTGTAGTTTAGACCTTTTAAGTATGATGGGATACAGATTCCGTACTGGTTTATTTGTTGCTGGAAGTATGTGACCCATAAACTCTGTATGGTAAGATTTGTATAAATCTTTCAAGTATGATGGGATACAGATTATGTACTGGTTAATTAGTTGCTTGATGTATTTGACCCCTACACTCTGAATGGTAAGTGTAGTTTAGACCTTTCAAGTATGATGGGATACAGATTCCGTACGGGTTTATTAGTTGCTGGAAGTATGTGACCCATACACTCTGTATGGTAAGATTTGTATAAATCTTTCAAGTATGATGGGATACAGATTCCGTACCGGTTTATTAGTTGCTGGAAGTTTGTGACCCCCACACTCTGTATGGTAAGTGTGGTATAGATATTAAAGTATGTATGGTAAGTGTGGTATAGACATTAAAGTATGTGACCAACACACTCTGTATGGTAAGTGTAGTATAGACCTCTCAAGTATGATGGGATACAGATTCCGTACTGGTTTATTTGTTGCTGGAAGTATGTGACCCATACACTCTGTATGGTAAGATTTGTATAAATCTTTCAAGTATGATTGGATACAGATTCCGTACTGGTTTATTTGTTGCTGGAAGTGTGTGACCCCCACACTCTGTATGGTTGGTGTGGTATAAAACTTTCAAGTATGATGGGATACAGATTCCGTACTGGTTTATTAGTTGCTGGAAGTATGTGACCCCCACACTCTGTATGGTAATTGTGGTATAAACCTTTCAAGTATGATGGGATACAGATTCCGTACTGGTTTATTTGTTGCTGGAAGTATGTGACCCATACACTCTGTATGGTAAGATTTGTATAAATCTTTCAAGTATGATTGGATACAGATTCCGTACTGGTTTATTTGTTGCTGGAAGTGTGTGACCCCCACACTCTGTATGGTTGGTGTGGTATAAACCTTTCAAGTATGATGGGATACAGATTCCCTACTGGTTTATTAGTTGCTGGAAGTATGTGACCCCTATTCTCGGTATGGTAAGTGTGGTATAAACCTTTCAAGTATGATGGGATACAGATTCCGTACTGGTTTATTTGTTGCTGGAAGTGTGTGACCCCCACACTCTGTATGGTTAGTATGGTATAAACCTTTCAAGTATGATGGGATACAGATTCCGTACTGGTTTATTAGTTGCTGGAAGTATGTGACCCCTATTCTCGGTATGGTAAGTGTGGTATAAACCTTTCAAGTATGATGGGATACAGATTCCGTACTGGTTTATTTGTTGCTGGAAGTGTGTGACCCCCACACTCTGTATGGTTAGTGTGGTATAAACCTTTCAAGTATGATGGGATACAGATTCCGTACTGGTTTATTAGTTGCTGGAAGTATGTGACCCCTATTCTCGGTATGGTAAGTGTGGTATAAACCTTTCAAGTATGATGGGATACAGATTCCGTACTGGTTTATTAGTTGCTGGAAGTATGTGACGTCTACACTCTGTATGGTAAGTGTGGTATAAACCCTTCAAGTATGATGGGATACAGATTCCGTACTGGTTTATTAGTTGCTGGAAGTACGTGACCTCCACACTCTGTATGGTAAGTGTGGTATAAACCCTTCAAGTATGATGGGATACAGATTCCGTACTGGTTTATTAGTTGCTGGAAGTACGTGACCTCCACACTCTGTATGGTAAGTGTGGTATAGACCTCTCAAGTATGATGGGATACAGATTCCGTACTGGTTTATTTGTTGTTGGAACTATGTGACCCCTACACTCTGTATGGTAAGTGTGGTATAAACCTTTCAAATATATGACACCTACACTCTGTATGGTAAGTGTGGTATAAACCTTTCAAGTATGATGGGATACAGACTTCCGTACTGGTTTATTAGTTGCTGGAAGTACGTGACCCCTACACTCTGTATGGTAAGTGTGGTATAGACCTCTCAAGTATGATGGGATACAGATTCCGTACTGGTTTATTTGTTGCTGGAAGTATGTGACCCCTACAATCTGTATGGTTAGTGTGGTATCAAGCATAGACTAGCAGACGACTTCATACTCAGTGATACCGCGATTGAATACAATGAAAACAAGTTTAGAAACCACTGTGGCATAATGAGCAATTTTATGTCATATTGATTTCTACAAAGTACGTTAAAGAAAGTGCTTTTTTTTTCAAATATTTGTTTATGAATGAAGATAATCAATTTTTGATTAAATAAGCAAACATTCTAAGAAATAGTATATGCATGCGAATGAGGTAAGATATAGTAGTGCTCCTTTTACATTCAACACCTAGGTTTAATTGGTTGTCAAAATTTTCGTTTTGAGAAAATAGCGTCTTGACACTGGCATTTTTTCTCAATGGAGAAAGACTCCAACATTTGATTTGTAATTTCGACAGCATTATAATTTTTAAAATAGGGATGCACGATCTGAAGACAGATTTGGATATTCTGTACCACAAGCACATGCACAGACAAAGAACCAACTTCCATGGAGGACATAAGATCATATTCAAGCATTTGTATAAAAAGGGATAATAAAATTTGCGTTCACGTAGGACGTTTAAGATCATCTGTACATCCTTGCTTAGTTAAACATTGTTGTTCTTTTTTATTAACTTAATATATCAAATAATATATACCCTGTTTAAGTCTGAGGTGAACAGACTTGTAGCAGATCGACTTAATTTTCGCATTTGTGAAGAGCATATTAGTGTGTGTTGGGGGTCTTTTTTCTTTTTTGTTAAACCTTCACCTTATTATGAAATCTCACCAAGGAATCCGATGGAAAAGAGCGGAAGATGTAATGAACTAGAGTGATAATCAGAACCTGTTACCCTATGCCACTGTTTTCCATTACAGGGCATGTTTATATTCATGCTGGCAGTGTTCCAGCCGTTGACCTACAATAACACATACATATATCCACGAACGGCCCAGGGATTCGGAATGTGTCTGGCCTTGGTTTCCATCGTTTGTATTCCTGCAGTGTTTATTGTTAGATTCGTTGCTGCGCCTGGTTCATTGATAGAGGTTATTACAGATTTTTTTATATTTTTCTTCCGCCTCAATACTAGCCTCGGGTCCTGGCCCATGCATACCCGCAACCTACCCAAATACAGGCTGGGAATCACGTGACTATTGTTTACGATCTTATGTTGGAACAAGAACAATTCGCAGTCGACGTGCACGTGTTGGACGTAACGCCGTTGTAAAGCATGTGTTATCATATACCACATGAATTTGAAATTTGATGGTCAACTCATGCGGGGTGCACAACGTGGCTATCATTGGCAAAAGTAGATTAAGAAAGGCAAAAATACCTGTTCCTTCATGGGCGCGGCCATCTTGTTCGGACATATGATCATAAACATTGGTCACGTGTTTCCCCCCGCCTGCGATATCTATCTCCGTCCCCCTTGTCCTGAATATCCCTTCCCTCGCTCTCCCCCATTCTATATGTTCCCCTTCTCCCTATCTCCTGTATACCTCTCTCTACTCCACTCCGCTCCGCAGACCCTACCTTACCCCCTGCGATATCTATCTCCGTCCCCCTTGTCCTGAATATCCCTTCCCTCGCTCTCCCCCATTCTATATGTTCCCCTTCTCCCTATCTCCTGCATATCTCTCTCTCCCCCATTCTATATGTTCCCCTTCTCCCTATCTCCTGTATACCTCGCTCTCCCCCATTCTATATGTTCCCCTTCTCCCTATCTCCTGTATACCTCGCTCTCCCCCATTCTATATGTTCCCCTTCTCCCTATCTCCTGCATATCTCTCTCTCCCCCATTCTATATGTTCCCCTTCTCCCTATCTCCTGTATACCTCGCTCTCCCCCATTCTATATGTTCCCCTTCTCCCTATCTCCTGTATACCTCTCTCTACTCCATTCTATATGTTCCCCTTCTCCCTATATCCTGTATACCTCTCTCTACTCCACTCCATTCCGCAGACCCTACCTTACCCCGCCTGCGATATCTATCTCCGTCCCCCTTGTTGTCCTGAATATCCCTTTCCCTCCTGCATATCTCTCTCTCCCCCATTCTATATGTTCCCCTTCTCCCTATCTCCTGTATACCTCGCTCTCCCCCATTCTATATGTTCCCCTTCTCCCTATCTCCTGTATACCTCGCTCTCCCCCATTCTATATGTTCCCCTTCTCCCTATCTCCTGTATATCTCTCTCTACTCCACTCCACTCCGCAGACCCTACCTTACCCCCGCCTGCGATATCTATCTCCGTCCCCCTTGTCCTGAATATCCCTTCCCTCGCTCTCCCCCATTCTATATGTTCCCCTTCTCCCTATATCCTTCATATCTCTCTCTACTCCTTCTCCCTATCTCCTGTATACCTCTCTCTACCCCTTCTCCCTATATCCTTCATACCTCTCTCTACTCCTTCTCCCTCCTTCATATATCCCTATCTCTGTATACCTCTCTCTACCCCTTCTCCCTATATCCTTCATACCTCTCTCTACTCCTTCTCCCTATATCCTTCATACCTCTCTCTACCCCTTCTCCCTATCTCCTACTCCTTCTCCCTATATCCTTCATACCTCTCTCTACTCCTTCTCCCTATATCCTTCATACCTCTCTCTACTCCACTCCACTCCGCAGACCCTACTTAACCCATTACCAAACGATAACGAGATTTGACCAGTTTGAAGCACACAACTCCGGAGAACATTGTTGGAAAAGGAGACATTGCTCTTAACGAGCAATTTTTCCTTTTCCCGTAATGTTTTCTGCCCTATAAGATTATTTTTTTTTATTTCATCACATTTTGAAATGTCTTCTGCAAACTCTTTCAATTTGGGACAGCAAAAGATTTCGGAAATCAAGTTAACAACAGGCAAATTAACTCCCCATCAATTTTTTACGAATATATTGAACATATTGGTGGACGACATTGGAGCAGTCGTAGAGCGTCGGATTTTGTGCCGAGGGTCCAAAGTCCGATCTTCGTTAGGGAAGGTGAAAATTGCCGGAACTAGCCCACAAGTCGGTGCGAGAACTGGTTTAGGATCCAGGTAGCAGTCATCGAGAAAGCATTCAAGAAGCTTCAGGCTTTATTCACAATCATTGTAAAATAGATAAGTATAAACTTATATATTGGGGGTTCAATGCAAGACTAGAGTAAGTGTTTCATAAACATGAATCACTTACTATAGTATTGCTTTGAACCCTCGATCTATTCTAACAATTGAACTTTCTTTTCTCGTTACAGAAATGGCGTTACGTAACAAAAGCAAAGCTAAAGGGGCATCAGCTTACTAAAACAAACTATTAACAAAGTATAGACACACGAGGCGAGATCAATCTACATTGACGTGAAGTGAAAACCATCAGTCCGGACTTAGGAACAGAACTGTTGAGTACGGACTTACACAACTGGAATATGGACCGCTTTTCTAGAAACACTCATCAAAATCACCGGTATCATGCTGTATCATCCTTTAACCCATTACCAAACAGTGACGACATTTGACCAGTTTGTTGCATTTGACTCTGAAAAGCATTATGTGAAAAGGAGAAATTGCTCGTCAAGAGCAACTTCTCTATTTCTCACAAGGTTTCCTGCCCTAGCAGAAGATTATTTTTCAATTCCATCACACTTTGAAATGTCATCTGAAAAACTCTGTCAATTTGGGACAGTCAAAGATTTGGCGTTTGGTTAAGGGTTAAACAAATTAAAGTGTTGATCAATTAGAGAGCGACCCCAGATAACATAGCAGGGGTCTATAAAATGGATTTTTCTTTGTGACAATGAATAGAACCATTGTGAAACTGGGTTTGACCGATTTAGTGCGCTGTGGTGTCATACTCTCGACACAGTATTCTTGATTAATTTCAAAGCAACGACAGACATCATTTAGGAAATGAATATGTATTTTTGCCTCAAAAGATGTGATTTTTTTGTGACAATGGATAGAACCTGTGGAAAGGGACAAACGATGGAAGCGGATTTCGACGTTTGCAAGTTCATACAATTTCCGTGCGCCGGGATGTAGTTCTTTCGGCACAGAACTCTTAATCAACCACAGACATCATCTGGGAAATGAATAGTTTATTTTCTTTTAAACATATTGTCTTTTGTGAGAAACCATTGTGGAAAAGGGAGAAAAATGATTACAACGGGTTGAAACGTTTGTCTATGTACAGGTATACCAATTCAGTACGCCAGGGAGTTATCATACTGACGCAACATTTTTTTGTCAGCCAAAAGAGTTATATAAGAAAAAAATATTCACTGGTGGCAATGAGAAAAATCGTTCAAATTTCTTCATTTGTCTCAATGATAACGTCTTAATATCTCAATGCTATCTGTATAAACAACGTCCATTCGTAATCTCATTGTTTATTACCATTTAGTATAATTTGAAACTGTTATGAATTGTATAGGAGGAAACGGGTGGAGGCTGAAAGATAACAATGTATGAATCTTGCTAGCTTGTAGCCACTATGCTATAGAAATATATATGGGGATTTTATAAGTCCGATCCAAATATGGAGGGGATAGACCGGCGATGAGTTAACTTCAATCAATAAAGATACAAGCACCAATCGGCAATGAGAAACGATCTGCGAATCAGAATGTTTAATGCTTATGTCTATATACTATATTACTAAATGAGAATGGACAGCTGTTTCTTTATATCCTTTTATTGCAAAATCTAGAATGATGACAGTCCTAAACACGTTTATACTATAAAAGACAATTATCTTATTAAAAGCGAATACATAGGGAAGGATAATCTAAAAGTGCCTTAAGGAACTTGGAACCCCTCCTTCGACCCTACAAAAATAAAAAAAATTTGGTCATGAAAAAACAATAATTGCCCTTTAAATGTCTGATCTGACAAAAAGGAACTTGCCTTCACGAGTCAACTAGGTATGTTCCGCTTTATTCACCCCGGTTTATTCTTTTTATTGCAATAGTTGCCATTTTTATATCTATTATCCAATGTGTCGGGATGAACGGTTCTGCGGTGGTGTAGTGGTTAGCGTTCGGGACCAGAGACCGGTCACCCCGGGTTCGATCCCGATGGCGGCCAATTATTTCACCATAGAGTGTCATCGGGCAAGACACGTTTCCTAGCCTAGTACTGGTGGGAATCCAGGGAACATGAACTATAATACTCAAAAATGAGTGCTGTACATTAACAGGAAAATAAAATGATCAGAATATACCTTCAGCATTATTTTGTACACTTTTATGATTATAACATAAGACTAATTGCGTTTTTGTTTTTGGTTTTGTTTTCCCACTAGCAATGTCCTCACTCTTTATTGATGTATATTTCTGTACGTTTTATGTTCATCACATCAACAATTTATTAGTTATATCGCCGCGATGTCCAGCTTATAAGCACTGTAGAAATACCCTAAACTCTAAACTCTGGCCTATATACCGGGTGAGGCATCGGTACCATTTTAGCCAGTTGTCATCTTTGTTTTGTTGGGAGTCTTTAGATGAGAGGTCGGGTCTTTGTTAACTGATGTTCTTTCAGCTGTGGCTTGGTAACGTACCTCCATTTCTGAGTTAGAAAAGCGTTAGAAGTTTATAACAAAAAACAAATTTATTTACCAGAATAATACGTGGCAATAATTCCAGTCTGCCCAAACAGACAGAAATAAAAAAAAAAGAGAAAGTCAAACATGCCACCTAAACTAACAGACGAAATGACAGATATACATTCATGATATTCATTTGATTCTAAATAATACAAGCAATTATTTTCCTAGAGTTGAATTGTGTTGCATATCGAGTAAACCTTTTTGTACACATGTGATGCTCTCGACAAACTTTAACTATAGGACGACATTTGATAAACACTCTACAGACACAAGCTCTTACCGAAATTATGATGACTAAAACAATAGGTATCTTCCCAAATCGGCATTTAGAGTATCTATATGCTAAAATGGACCGATTCTTAACCTTTATAATGCTGGAATCAACTTCATGCTTATGAAAACAGGTTAGATTCAGGCCAACCACCAAGTAAATTGGCGGCTGGCTTGTGATCTAACCTGATTGCTATACTGAGTATCTTTCCTTAGCAGGTATTGAAGGTATTGGAAAGCAGACGACACAAAACACTTTTTAAGAAAATTACCCAGCATTCTAAGCGTTAACTGTTATATCCAAACATACGTTTGACCCCGCCCACATTTATACTTACTGGAGTCAATAAAACTCACCTCGGCCACGCCCCCTGGGGCAGCTACAAACTTGATGAGAAACACAACTGGGATACAGAGGATGGACATCAGCGCTAGACACATCCCGAATCCCTGGACTGTACGTGGGTAGATGTAGGTTTTGTTATACGTCAGGGGCTTAAACACCGCCAGCATGAATATAAACATTCCCTGTAATAGAATAGATGAGAAATACAACTGGGATACAGAGGATGGACATCGGCGCTAGACACATCCCAAACCCCTGAGCTGTACGTGGGTAGATGTAATTTTTGTTATACGTCAGGGGCTTAAACACCGCCAGCATGAATATAAACATTCCCTGTAATAGAATAGATGAGAAATACAACTGGGATACAGAGGATGGACATCAGCGCTAGACACATCCCAAACCCCTGAGCTGTGCGTGGGTAGATGTAGGTTTTGTTATACGTCAGGGGCTTAAACACCGCCAGCATGAATATAAACATTCCCTGTAATAGAATAGATGAGAAATACAACTGGGATACAGAGGATGGACATCGGCGCTAGACACATCCCAAACCCCTGAGCTGTACGTGGGTAGATGTAATTTTTGTTATACGTCAGGGGCTTAAACACCGCCAGCATGAATATTAACATTCCCTGTAATAGAATAGATGAGAAATACAACTGGGATACAGAGGATGGACATCAGCGCTAGACACATCCCAAACCCCTGAGCTGTGCGTGGGTAGATGTAGGTTTTGTTATACGTCAGGGGCTTAAACACCGCCAGCATGAATATAAACATTCCCTGTAATAGAATAGATGAGAAACACAACTGGGATACAGAGGATCGACACCGGCGCTAGACACATCCCGAATCCCTGGGCTGTGCGTGGGTAGATGTAGGTTTTGTTATACGTCAGGGGCTTAAACACCGCCAGCATGAATATAAACATTCCCTGTAATAGAATAGATGAGAAATACAACTGGGATACAGAGGATGGACATCAGCGCTAGACACATCCCGAATCCCTGAGCTGTGCGTGGGTAGATGTAGGTTTTGTTATACGTCAGGGGCTTAAACACCGCCAGCATGAATATAAACATTCCCTGTAATAGAATAGATGAGAAATACAACTGGGATAAAGAGGATGGACATCGGCGCTAGACACATCCCGAATCCCTGAGCTGTACGTGGGTAGATGTAGGTTTTGTTATACGGCAGGGGCTTAAACACCGCCAGCATGAATATAAACATTCCCTGTAATAGAATAGATGAGAAATACAACTGGGATACAGAGGATGGACATCAGCGCTAGACACATCCCGAATCCCTGGGCTGTGCGTGGGTAGATGTAGGTTTTGTTATACGTCAGGGGCTTAAACACCGCCAGCATGAATATAAACATTCCCTGTAATAGAATAGATGAGAAATACAGCTGGGATACAGAGGATGGACATCAGCGCTAGACACATCCCAAACCCCTGAGCTGTGCGTGGGTAGATGTAGGTTTTGTTATACGTCAGGGGCTTAGACACCGCCAGCATGAATATAAACATTCCCTGTAATAGAATAGATGAGAAATACAACTGGGATACAGAGGATGGACATCAGCGCTAGACACATCCCGAATCACTGAGCTGTGCGTGGGTAGATGTAGGTTTTGTTATACGTCAGGGGCTTAAACACCGCCAGCATGAATATAGACATTCCCTGTAATAAAATAGATGAGAAATACAACTGGGATACAGAGGATGGACATCAGCGCTAGACACATCCCAAACCCCTGAGCTGTGCGTGGGTAGATGTAGGTTTTGTTATACGTCAGGGGCTTAAACACCGCCAGCATGAATATAAACATTCCCTGTAATAGAATAGATGAGAAACACAACTGGGATACAGAGGATGGACATCATCGCTAGACACATCCCAAACCCCTGAGCTGTGCGTGGGTAGATGTAGGTTTTGTTATACGTCAGGGGCTTAAACACCGCCAGCATGAATATAAACATTCCCTGTAATAGAATAGATGAGAAATACAACTGGGATATACAGAGGATGGACATCAGCGCTAGACACATCCCAAACCCCTGAGCTGTACGCGGGTAGATGTAGGTTTTGTTATACGTCAGGGGCTTAAACACCGCCAGCATGAATATAAACATTCCCTGTAATAGAATAGATGAGACACACAACTGGGATACAGAGGATGGACATCAGCGCTAGACACATCCCGAATCACTGAGCTGTGCGTGGGTAGATGTAGGTTTTGTTATACGTCAGGGGCTTAAACACCGCCAGCATGAATATAAACATTCCCTGTAATAGAATAGATGAGAAACACAATTGGGATACAGAGGATGGACATCAGCGCTAGACACATCCCGAATCCCTGAGCTGTGCGTGGGTAGATGTAGGTTTTGTTATACGTCAGGGGCTTAAACACCGCCAGCATGAATATAAACATTCCCTGTAATAGAATAGATGAGAAATACAACTGGGATACAGAGGATGGACATTAGCGCTAGACACATCCCAAACCCCTGAGCTGTGCGTGGGTAGATGTAGGTTTTGTTATACGTCAGGGGCTTAAACACCGCCAGCATGAATATAAACATTCCCTGTAATAAAATAGATGTTTATCATATTCATACTCAACCGTTACGAACTAATGTCTTTCTCGAAGTCGAATTAAGTGTTTTGTAGACCACACAAACATAGACATGCTGGTTTGTAGTATATTGAGATGTATAGAAAGATCTAATCAAAGATATTACGAACTAATGCTTTTGACAAAATTAAATCAAGTGTTTAGAGGGCCACACAAATCATAAATCTGTAACGTCAGTGTAAAATTAATCTACATGAACCAAGCCTGCGAAGTGTTCCACTCTCTGGCAGTGTGTCCTTAGTATCTAAAAAATCGCGGATTGAGCCAAAAAATAAAGGACAACCTTTATTCAGAATAATTATGTAGTTTTTTTGCAATACAAACCGACACATTGGAAATATATTCCTCTGTAATTTGAAGCCAATATGTGTTATGTCCTGGCAACGATGTATCACAGCTTATATGCAGATAGTTTCTCCATTAGATGATATGTCGGATAAGATTACTTGGTATATCATGCAACATCTGATCACAAGCAAACCACTATGTTGAGAAGCATGAGCTCCAACAGAACATGTGTTGTCCATGTACTCACCATACAGGCTACCGGAGTTATATACTTCCAACATAGAGTGAACCAGTATGGTAATCTGTAGAACATGTGGTCTCCATGTACTCACCATACACGCTACCGGAGTTATATACGTCCAACATAGAGTGAACCAGTATGGTAATCTATAGAACATGTGGTCTCCATGTACTCACCATACACGCTACCGGAGTTATATACTTCCAACATAGAGTGAACCAGTATGGTAATATATAGAACATTTGGCCTCCATGTACTCACCATACACGCTACCGGAGTTATATACTTCCAACATAGAGTGAACCAGTATGGTAATCTATAGAACATGTGTTGTCCATGTACTCACCATACACGCTACCGGAGTTATATACGTCCAACATAGAGTGAACCAGTATGGTAATCTATAGAACATGTTGTCCATATACTCACCATACAGGCTACCGGAGTTATATACTTCCAACATAGAGTGAACCAGTATGGTAATCTATAGAACATGTGTTGTCCATGTACTCACCATACACGCTACCGGAGTTATATACTTCCTTTATAGACTGAACCAGTATGGTAATCTATAGAACATGTGTTGTCCATGTACTCACCATACACGCTACCGGAGTTATATACTTCCAACATAGAGTCAACCAGTATAGTAATCTGTAGAACATGTGTTGTCCATGTACTCACCATACACGCTACCGGAGTTATATACTTCCAACATAGAGTGAACCAGTATGGTAATCTGTAGAACATGTGCTGTCCATATACTCACCATACACGCTACCGGAGTTATATACTTCCAACATAGAGTGAACCAGTATGGTAATCTATAGAACATGTGTTGTCCATATACTCACCATACACGCTACAGGAGATATATACTTCCAACATAGAGTGAACCAGTATGGTAATCTATAGAACATGTGTTGTCCATGTACTCACCATACACGCTACCGGAGTTATATACTTCCAACATAGAGTGAACCAGTATGGTAATCTATAGAACATGTGTTGTCCATATACTCACCATACACGCTACAGGAGATATATACTTCCAACATAGAGTGAACCAGTATGGTAATCTATAGAACATGTGTTGTCCATGTACTCACCATACACGCTACCGGAGTTATATACTTCCAACATAGAGTGAACCAGCGTGGTAATCTATAGAACATGTGTTGTCCATGTACTCACCATACACGCTACCGGAGTTATATACTTCCAACATAGAGTGAACCAGTATGGTAATCTATAGAACATGTGTTGTCCATGTACTCACCATACACGCTACCGGAGTTATATACTTCCAACATAGAGTCAACCAGTATAGTAATCTGTAGAACATGTGTTGTCCATGTACTCACCATACACGCTACCGGAGTTATATACTTCCAACAAAGACTGAACCAGTATGGTAATCTATAGAACATGTGTTGTCCATATACTCACCATACACGCTACAGGAGATATATACTTCCAACATAGAGTGAACCAGTATGGTAATCTATAGAACATTTGTTGTCCATGTACTCACCATACACGCTACCGGAGTTATATACTTCCAACATAGAGTGAACCAGTATGGTAATCTGTAGAACATGTGCTGTCCATATACTCACCATACACGCTACCGGAGTTATATACTTCCAACATAGAGTGAACCAGCGTGGTAATCTATAGAACATGTGTTGTCCATGTACTCACCATACACGCTACCGGAGTTATATACTTCCAACATAGAGTGAACCAGTATGGTAATCTATAGAACATGTTGTCCATGTACTCACCATACACGCTACCGGAGTTATATACATCCAACATAGAGTGAACCAGTATGGTAATCTGTAGAACATGTGTTGTCCATGTACTCACCATACAGGCTACCGGAGTTATATACTTCCAACATAGAGTCAACCAGTATGGTAATCTGTAGAACATGTGTTGTCCATGTACTCACCATAAACGCTACCGGAGTTATATAATTCCAACATAGAGTGAACCAGTATGGTAATCTGTAGAACATGTGCTGTCCATATACTCACCATACACGCTACCGGAGTTATATACTTCCAACATAGAGTGAACCAGTATGGTAATCTGTAGAACATGTGTTGTCCATGTACTCACCATACACGCTACCGGAGTTATATACTTCCAACATAGAGTGAACCAGTATGGTAATCTATAGAACATGTGTTGTCCATGTACTCACCATACACGCTACCGGAGTTATATACTTCCAACATAGAGTGAACCAGTATGGTAATCTGTAGCCTAACATCAGCTCTGTGGCCTGTTGGAACTCCTTAGAGCCTATACACAATGAAATAAGCATTCAGTTTGAACAGCATACGTAACAATTAACGCTTAAACACCATGATAAATGTTTAATTGAGTAAATCTAAGGACTTGATTTAACTAAAGTCTTTTACAAGGAAAGTTCAACATCGATGAAAATGACGGAGAGCCGACAACAAAACGAACCTGATTCAATTCATTCATACTACAAGGACCTATCAAATAAAGATAAAGGATCTATTTAGTGTTTGCCACACCTTACGCATGAAGGATGTGTATTGTTAAAGGCTAAATGTTATTGATAAATCCTCTGTTACAATAGTTCCCCAGCGCTGAAGGATCAAAAATTGTTGAACGTCCATGTAGTCAATGCCTTCCTTACGACAAAACGTCTAAATCGCCTATGGTGTTCGTTAGATTTTGGTGGTAAAGAAAGGTTTCACAGGAGAGTATTTTGAGCATTAGCTTGCAAACTGAACGCTGCCGAGGCCCCGTTGGGAGAACAAACAAGAAATGCTTACCAAACACAGCAACCCTAAACACGCTTAGCATCCATCAACACACACCTACACAAACAAACGGTCCACACGCACGCTTGCACGTCACACAAATGCATATATGTCCTTATCAAAGTCGCCACTTATGCACACATTCACGTATTCATACGCAATTCCATCCATAAACACGCTTACACATGTACACACAGAAGTATACTTAGTCACCTACCGAAGACCCAAGCGATCACCATTGCCTCCCAGAAGGACACCCATAGTAACACGGACCCACTGGCACTGTAGTAGTCAAACAGCTGGAACACATACATGCCGCCCTGTATAGGAAAATGGGGTGAACAAACTTTACTGTGGGTATAAGCTCAACAAGACGTATTTCACATGTATATATCGAATGACTTGATCCGTGTGCAAACCAACAGATAAATCGAAGTTCGTTTAAAGCAGTTTTAAACCGCCTCATGTTTCCTCTTGTTTCGGGAGTCCGAGGGAAATACAGCGTGTTTCATGAACTGTGTCAAAAATAGGCTCTCTGGAGAAAACGATAAATTTTGATCCTATGACATTACTGTCGAAGAAGAAAGACAACGCTACCATTTACAAATCAATGTAATGAGAATTAAGTGGTTATTTTTATTCATTCAGTTTAGTCTTGAAGTTGTGTTAAAGCCAACGGCATTCACCGGCGTTCTATACCATTATTGATACGACGACCATCGGCGCTTTATACCTAAAAAGATTTCGAGTAAAAATAGCATAATACCTGTGTGACCATGCATATCCCCACAAGGAAGGATATGATACAATACACCGCCGTCACCAACATCCGTTTCTTTACACCAGCTAGGGCTCGAGGAAACTGGTCGAAAATTGGCGTCAACACAGCTTCTGCACAAACAAACTGGAAATGTGGGAATACGAGTCTTGTTCAGTACATACTTAAGGGGGGCGGGGGTGGGGGGCGGGGGTGGGGGGCGGGGGAAGGGACGGTGGGATAAACTACACGGTGTTATACGTCTTACGAATTACTGCCAAAAGTAGTACCAATTAGAAAGTTTATGTTTCGACTTCTGGTGCATAGTTTCGCTATTACAAGATGACCTGACAGAACACTGATGTGGTTCCTGCAATCTTAGTTTTGGTTGCCTTTTGCAGGACTATTTGTTTTGGATGAATGAACACAAATGCCGGAACCTCGGCTAGATTCGTCAAAGTGTGAACGGATTTTCGGACGGTACTAGTACACTTTGCTCCATAGAAAAAATGAGACGTTTGAAGTGTCCATTTTATTACAGTTTTTTCAAAGTTTGATGGACCAACTTGTCATTTCAACATGAAGTTTTTAGTTCAGCAGATTCTTGAAAATACATGATTGAATATTTGAGACAAGGGCGTATGACCACATGTTGACACATCGTTTACTCATTCCCTTATATTGTAATTGGTTACTTGTCTAAATTAAAAGCAAAAAGAGACGATAACATAGAATTAGATAATAGATACTATGAAAGAAAACTCAATTTAATTCATTGTACTATCTAGGAATCGCTGTTGCTTTCAATAGATTCAAATGGGCTTTGTTCCGCATATGTAAAAAACACAATGGGGGTGTCGCCAGTTTATCAGTCTATTGTAACTGTTTCAATACCAAAGTTTCACGATTTTCGTATCCGAATATAAAGTACCTCACTGTCCAGACCTATGAGGAGAATCATCACGAAAAACAGAACTGCCCACAGCTGGGGTAAAGGCATCTGTGTTACTGCTTTCGGATAGGCCATAAACACAAGACCTGGACCTGTAAAGGGTAATGACAATGATATTAGCGTATTCAAGACGTTAACTACACAGTTTCTGGTCGTAATTTATGAATATACATAAAGGTATCGTAAGGTATTCCACCCCTAATAGAAAGCTTGTACTTTGTTTGATAAAACAATGAATTGAAACGTAAATCTTGAAATCATTTATCATTTCAAATGCTTTCACCAAGCCACTTTCCATTTTGCTAATGTTGAATTCATATATACAAAATGAATATCAATAATTCTGTTGTTGAATCCATAGAAATAACCTCCTCTTGATTGTCAATTTTACATTGAAATATAAATTACAAGAATGAAAGGTGGCAAATAGAAATTTCAATCCAAAAGAAATCTTGTTATATAAAACATTATCTTATAACGGCATTTTGCTCTGTTAGATCTCTGACTTCCCTCCGTTAGAGGTGGAATACCTTTATACATGCTTTAAGCATATGAACGAATCATCTCAAGGCAATTTTATATCGTTATATTCAGCTTGGTATTGCACGTCTGGAAGAGAAAGTCCGCATAAAGACGTTCATTGTACAGCTGTTTTCTAACTGCACTGTTGAGACCAAAAGATTTATAAGCTAGTATATCTCAGTACAAATGCAGTGTGAACATCACTATAATTGGCAGACGTTTTGGAAAGTTAGTACATGTATACAGTTTTCCAAAAACGAACAAAATCGAGGGATCAGTGCAATACTATAGTAAGTGCTTCATGATTATGCATTGAACTCTCGAAAAGAAATCGAGCTTTATTACCGGATTCTGCTACATCAGCAATGGTGACGTTTTGTTGCTTGGCCATAAATCCAAGGACGGAAAACACTGCAACCCCTCCATACAGACTTGTGCAGCCATTTACGACGGATATTATGAGACAATCCCTGAAAAAGAGAGTTCAAACTATCACGTTCTTTATAAATAAGGGTTATTTGTTTTATTTTTGTCTTGAAATGTGTTACAAAACTTTATGGTATATGGAGGTGTTTGGTTCATAACCGAGGAAGGTCCTAAATTTCTATAAGACTGCACAACAGCTGTACTGTTTTATGGTATGCACTAACATTGTCATTGAGAGCAAAATTAGATCCTTTTTAATTCTTTATAGTGTGTACTCCAAAATCGTGATATCACTTGTGAGATTTAGTGCAATTAAACTGTACTTAAATGAATTGACACTTCCTGGATTTATCATGCTTTCGAAAGCTACTTTTAATTGTATCTCAAACAACTGTCTTCTCATCTGGGAACAAACGCCTTTAAATGAAACTACCGATAAAAAACCAAGCTGTGTTTTCCATACTTATTCTGGAGACTGCTTTCATGAAAATCCAATCTTTTATTTGTACCCGTTGGCAAGGGGGTTTTCTCATAAAGCAATTAAGCAATTAAAGAATGGTAAATCTGGATGACCAAATTTATATATTAACAAAGTATTTTAATAAAGTAATGATGCCATTTTATCATATTTAGAAGCGCTTTTTAATATATTTTTGGAAGCTGAGCACTTCCCAGATTCTTTGTCTGAGGGCTTTTTTATTCCATTGCATAAGAAAGATAGCACTGAAAATGTTGGAAATAACTGAGGGATTACACTTCTTAGCGCTCTAGGGAAACTTTTTACAAGAACGTTAAATAGCCCTTTAAATTATTAGAAAGAAAATTATAATGTATACTTTGCGGCGCGAGCTGGCTTCAGCAAGAATATGGGACAACTGATAAAATGCTCACACTCCACAGTATTATTACATACTTACTAAACAGTAGTCGTAAACTTTATGTTTAATTAATTGATTTCACAAAGGCATTTGATTATGTCGTGGGAGATCATCTGTGGGTTAAAATGATAAAGCTTGGTGTAAGAGGAAACTTTTTCCAAGTCATAAAGTCTATGTATTCGGATGTGAAGGCAAGAATTGAGTATGAAAACACTTTAAGCAATAAATTTACATGTACACTCGGTGTAAGACGAGAGGAGTGTTTGTCACCTTTTTTATATGCTATATATCTGAATGAAATCGGATTCTCTCCAAAAGAGCATGGATGGTATTGACTTAGGTATGTTAAAACTCTTTTTACGTATGTATGCAGATGATATTGTAATTTTTTTCAGAGAGTGATTTTACGAAAAGGCCTAGATGTACTCAAAGATTACTGTTTATAATGAAAGTTAACTGTAAATGTACTGAAAACTAAATGCATGATTTTTAGTAACGGAGAATTACCTAGAGATATAAATTTTCCCTACAATGGAAATACTCTTGAAATAATCAAACACTTTCATTTTTTTTTTTTTTTTTGGAATTGTCTTTTCCACTGGTGGCTTTTTTCACCAGCACCAGAAATGATTAGCGGTCAGGCACTTAAAGAAATGTTCCAATTACATAGGAATAAATACAAATTTGTAAATGTGTCTGCCAAACATTATTTAGATTTATTTAATAAACGTTCTGCCTATTTTGTGTGGTAGCGAGGTATGGGGCTTCTGTAAGGCTGACAGAATTTAAAGGGTACATATCATGTTTTGTAAAATATTGCTTAGTGTTAAAACAAGTACACAGAAGGATTTTTATATATATATGGTGAACTAGAGCGTTTTCCATTGCAGTCGAACATATTTTGTAGAATTATCAAACATTAGTAAAAAATTATAAAGAGTAGTGATGCAAAGTGTAAGATATGTATGTATGGGTCAATACTATAGTATAACGTCCAAAATCCAGGAAAAACGAACTGGGTATCCTTGGTCAAATCTTTTCTGTCAGAGCTAGGGTTTTATGAAGTTTGGCTAAATCAAGGAGAAGGAAACAATATTATTTTTAAAAATTTTCAAACTGAGATTATTATGACAACATTAAACAAGATTGGCATGCCCAATTAATGCAGTCTCAAAAGGAGAGATTTTATAGTCTGTTTTTTTATTTGGGTTTGAAAAGTTATTTGATGATTGATATTGAGAAGAAATGTAGAGTTGATCTTTCAAAGTTAAGATTGCCTTCTCATACCTTAGAAACTGAAAGAGGAAGATATAAAAACCCGAACCCACTACCAATTCACGAAAGAAAATATCGAATATGTAATCAATTAGATGATGGATTTCTCTTTTTATTTGAATGTCAGCTTTTCCAGGAATTCAGAAATGTGTACATAAACCGATACTTCTGGAGGATTCCAAACATGCCCAAACCAATAGCCCTTATACATATTGATAATGAACACGATATAAGAAGGTTGGGAAAATTTGTCTACAAAAGTTTTGAATAAAGAAAAGCTACATTTTTAATACACACTAATACAACGTATAGAATTAAAAGGAAAAAACTGTTTAATTAGACGAGACACTTTGTGGTGTCCACCTGCAGAACAATATTCTATGTTTTGTGTGTGAACCAAGCAAGGGGATTTTGTTACTAGTAGAACACATGTTTATTAAACGTTTTATTCTATTTTAACAGTGACTACATTCTACGGGTTAAACACATTACTCATTTATTAGTCCTCTCATATACCAGGGGAGTCATCTATGTGTGATACAAGATACTTTCACATGGATTGTCTCCTTTGTACATATCTTACTTTTACACTTTTTTTCATTCCCTGGTTAAGTTGACATTGATTGTATGTCACAATTTCGTTTTATGCAGAATGTTTTTTCACATGGACATGTTATGTTTTTTGCTTGAATAAAGTATATTTTTCTCTCTCTCATAAAAGGTTCGATATATTTTCTCGTAAATGCAAATAGAAAAATGTAAAGTCTACCCCCAGAAAAGCATTATCATTGACGTGTAGGGAACATGATTCCTGCCTGTGGAACCTGTATTGTACTTTAAACGCATGTCTTTAATTGATTCACAAAAAAGCGAAGTTACATTTGAGGTTCAAGGTTACTACAAGTTTGTAAAGGTAGATGTAAAGTTACGAATCTTCGTAAAATATAACTGCTTTTATAATAACTGAATTAGTTTGACCTACTTGAAAAAGTTATTGTTGAACTTGTTATAACTTCCAAGCGAGACCAATCCTCCCAATGCAACAGCATAAGAAAAGAAGATCTGTGTTCCTCCATCAATCCACACCTTTAATAGAAAACAAATATATGAAAAGAATTAATATATAATTATTATATGCAAATATAATATCACATTCAAACTTGACAGCCTCGTATCAGACAACACACTACAATTTGCCCCCGAGCTAGAGGTGATACTTGTTCAATATTTGTTCCGGGTTTTGCTCAATTACCAAGTAACACTGTTGTAGAAGATTCTCTTTATAACACTCTGAGTAACATGAATATCAAAACCAGTGGAAAGCCATTGTAATTTTATAAAGGGTAAACTGGTTTCGATTCTTTGAACGTATCTTGATTACGGGTATATAATGTTAAAAACGACGTTCAAGACAAACATTGAATCTGAAAATAAGACGTCATACGCTCAATCACTTCAATTCAATCTTTATATTAATCCTCCATATTGGAATTTGTGTCTGGTCCAAATTGAAAGTCACATCAGACAACTATAACATGTAGAAAGTATGACAATATATTTCCCTATCATATTAAATTGAAAATGTATAACCATTGTGACGTATAGATAAAATGTAAATCTTAGGCTTCTTGTAACCATTTTCATTGTTAAAACATTTGATGTATGTATGTCCCATTATTGTATTGGGTTTAACGCCGTGTCAGAAATATTTCAATTATTTCACGACTTTCCTGGATTTTACCAGTAGATCTACTAGGCAGGGTTCTGCAGTATCTTGCCCAAGGATTCTCCAATGAAAGATGTTAATATGTATGCTGCATAAAGCCAAGATTCGAACCTGTGGATCGGAGAGTCGAGACAGATCAGGTCTGATGTAAAACCGCAGACCGTCCGTAGCACCATCTAGTGTAACACCTCGGATCAGCAGACAGGTCAGTACAACGTACGGGAACAGGGCAGTGAAATAGACAACCTTGAAACCAATACAACCGATGATTTTTAGGATATACTGACAAAATGAATACGGGAATAAGCAATTTGTAAATATATAAACAGTTATCTTCATGATATTGTGGCAAACGATTCTGGCATCCTACTCGCGATTTTAAAAGACGGTATTATTAGGATATTGTCCCAAACCGATCATGTTGAGAAATAGGGAAGTAGATAACCTGTTAATTTGTAAAATGACGATTTTCAGGTTATTGTGGCGATCAATTGTATAAATGAATAGGGAAACATACATCTTGAAAATATACAAAATGATCATTTTTATGATTTTCAGGTAGAATGATTCTCGCAGAAAATATCGGAACACACTCTAGGTCAAAATGTCGGTTACAACTCGTATGAATAACTTTCGACACAATAAACCTTGGAAACTGTTTAAAACAACAACTCCAAATCAGATTTTAGCATAGTTTATAATACACACATGTGGCTTTGTTGTCGGACTTTTTAAATTTCAGTTCCTTACCTTTCCGCTCCATTTAACTCCGCGGAAGACACAGAAATACACGATAAGCCAAGCTATCAGTAAGGACACCAGCAATCCGGGAACCACAGATCCGGGCTCATCAATACCACCAGAGATCTGGAGGACCTTTCGTCTGATTTAAAGAGAATGGTAAATTATGGGAATTAGCCTTGTGTATGTGTATGTCTATAAAACATTTAAGAAATAAAAAGTGTCGGCTTTTTAAGAAAACCAAAATTTCATTTGAAATTCCCATTTAAACTACCTTAAACGCAAATCAAAATCATATAGAGAGTAAAAGATTTTCACATTAAATTGAATAGGGATGAAAGCATTGTAGGAAACTGTTGAATCTGCTGCCAACGCGCTTAAACAACGTTATGACTTGAATGTTTTCTGTTTTATTGAGGACAAAGTAATCATCATGTAATTTGTTTGCCCTAAGATATGGCTGTGACTCCAAACAGACCTTTTCTCTCATCTGATCTTACTATACATCAATGATCGCATTTTAAACGGAACGGGTGTCCATCAACAAACAAACAAGTTGAAAGCAGTCGTACTGGTGAAGAGCGTTTTCAGGTAACGGGGCTTGCGGGTTCGAATTTCATAGCAAACTCGGCATCAAGCCTGTTCATGTTTTCACACAGGAAGCTGTTTATAACTTAATACTTGTAAAACTGTGTTATATCCTTATTAAATGTAATACTACATACTCCCAGAACTCCACGACAGCGTCGACTGTCTGATGTGTGCCACCAGTATCATTGCTGACATTCAGGCTGACATTAGATGACGATGATGCATTTAACCATGTAACGTTATTGATATTCTTACTACCTGTAAAACATCTGAAATGAAACAAGGGTTTGAATAAATTACACCATATGGTTAATCATGCTGAATTTATTTACAATATTGTATTCTCACCGCTGCGGCTTTCCAATGTTATTGCACAGTGAACTTGATTTAACATAAAGATGGTTAGACATTAATTAGAGGAGTTATCTTGATGTATTCAACTCGTTATCACCACGAGACCATGGAAGGACGGAGGAAAAGGATTATTTAACATAAAGGTGATCACAAATTAATAAGAAAAGTTACCTTGGTGTATTCCATTTGTTATCACAACTAGACCATGGAAGAATGGAGGAGAAGGAACTGTAGAGGTAGTAGATGGCCCAAGTCAGTACAATGACGTAGTACAGATTTAACATGAAGGTGATCACAAATTAATAAGAAAAGTTACCTTGGTGTATTCCATTTGTTATCACAACTAGACCATGGAAGAATGGAGGAGAAGGAACTGTAGAGGTAGTAGATGGCCCAAGTCAGTACAATGACGTAGTACAGATTTAACATGAAGGTGATCACAAATCAATAAGAAAAGTTACCTTGGTGTATTCTATTCGTTATCACAACTAAACCATGGAAGGGTGGAGGAGAAGGAACTGTAGAGGTAGTAGATGGCCCAAGTCAGTACAATGACGTAGTACAGATTTAACATGAAGGTGATCACAAATCAATAAGAAAAGTTACCTTGGTGTATTCTATTCGTTAATACAACTAGACCATGGAAGGACGGAGGAGAAGGAACTGTAGAGGTAGTAGATGGCCCAAGTCAGTACAATGACGTAGTACAGATTTAACATGAAGGTGATCACAAATCAATAAGAAAAGTTACCTTGGTGTATTCCATTTGTTATCACAACTAGACCATGGAAGAATGGAGGAGAAGGAACTGTAGAGGTAGTAGATGGCCCAAGTCAGTACAATGACGTAGTACAGATTTAACATGAAGGTGATCACAAATCAATAAGAAAAGTTACCTTGGTGTATTCCACTCGTTATCACAACTAGACCATGGAAGAATGGAGGAGAAGGAACTGTAGAGGTAGTAGATGGCCCAAGTCAGTACAATGACGTAGTACAGATTTAACATGAAGGTGATCACAAATCAATAAAAAGAGTTACCTTGGTGTATTCCATTCGTTATCACAACTAGACCATGGAAGGGTGGAGGAGAAGGAACTGTAGAGGTAGTAGATGGCCCAAGTCAGTATAATGACGTAGTACAGATTTAACATGAAGGTGATCACAAATCAATAAGAAGAGTTACCTTGGTGTATTCCATTCGTTATCACAACTAGACCATGGAAGGGTGGAGGAGAAGGAACTGTAGAGGTAGTAGATGGCCCAAGTCAGTATAATGACGTAGTACAGATTTAACATGAAGGTGATCACAAATCAATAAGAAAGGTTACCTAGGCGTATTCTATTCGTTATCACAACTAAACCATGGAAGGGTGGAGGAGAAGGAAGTAGAGGTAGTAGATGGCCCAAGTCAGTACAATGATGTAGTAGAGGTTAAACATAAAGGTGATCACAAATCAATAAGAAGAGTTACCTAGGTGTATTCCATTCGTTATCACAACTAAACCATGGAAGGATGGAGGAGAAGGAACTGTAGAGGTAGTAGATGGCCCAAGTCAGTACAATGATGTAGTGGAGGTTTAACATAAAGGTGATCACAAATAAATTAGAAAAGTTACCTTGGTGTATTCCATTCGTTATCACAACTAGACCATGGAAGGACGGAGGAGAAGGAACTGTAGAGGTAGTAGATGGCCCAAGTCAGTACAATGACGTAGTACAGATTTAACATGAAGGTGATCACAAATCAATAAGAAAAGTTACCTTGGTGTATTCCATTCGTTATCACAACTAGACCATGGAAGGGTGAAGGAGAAGGAAGTAGAGGTAGTAGATGGCCCAAGTCAGTACAATGATGTAGTGGAGGTTTAACATAAAGGTGATCACAAATCAATAAGAAGAGTTACCTAGGTGTATTCCATTCGTTATCACAACTAGACCATGGAAGGGTGGAGGAGAAGGAACTGTAGAGGTAGTAGATGGCCCAAGTCAGTACAATGATGTAGTAGAGGTTAAACATAAAGGTGATCACAAATAAATTAGAAAAGTTACCTTGGTGTATTCCACTCGTTAATACAACTAGACCATGGAAGGACGGAGGAGAAGGAACTGTAGAGGTAGTAGATGGCCCAAGTCAGTACAATGACGTAGTACAGATTTAACATGAAGGTGATCACAAATCAATAAGAAAAGTTACCTAGGCGTATTCCATTCGTTATCACAACTAGACCATGGAAGGGTGGAGGAGAAGGAACTGTAGAGGTAGTAGATGGCCCAAGTCAGTATAATGACGTAGTACAGATTTAACATCAAGGTGATCACAAATCAATAAGAAAAGTTACCTAGGCGTATTCCATTCGTTATCACAACTAGACCATGGAAGGGTGGAGGAGAAGGAACTGTAGAGGTAGTAGATGGCCCAAGTCAGTATAATGACGTAGTACAGATTTAACATGAAGGTGATCACAAATCAATAAGAAAAGTTACCTAGGCGTATTCCATTCGTTATCACAACTAGACCATGGAAGGGTGGAGGAGAAGGAACTGTAGAGGTAGTAGATGGCCCAAGTCAGTATAATGACGTAGTACAGATTTAACATCAAGGTGATCACAAATCAATAAGAAAAGTTACCTAGGCGTATTCCATTCGTTATCACAACTAGACCATGGAAGGGTGGAGGAGAAGGAACTGTAGAGGTAGTAGATGGCCCAAGTCAGAACGATGATGTAGTGGAGGTTTAACATAAAGGTGATCACAAATAAATAAGAAGAGTTACCTAGGTGTATTCCATTCGTTATCACAACTAGACCATGGAAGGGTGAAGGAGAAGGAACTGTAGAGGTAGTAGATGGCCCAAGTCAGTACAATGATGTAGTGGAGGTTTAACATAAAGGTGATCACAAATAAATAAGAAGAGTTACCTAGGTGTATTCCATTCGTTATCACAACTAGACCATGGAAGGGTGGAGGAGAAGGAACTGTAGAGGTAGTAGATGGCCCAAGTCAGTACAACGATGTAGTACAGATTTAACATAAAGGCGATAACAAAGGAGGCAACGCCGATACCTGAAAAATAATATCACAATACTTTATTTGGTCATACATTTAAGCGGTGCCTTTATATTTTATAGATATTCATTCAAAAAAGTTCTGTACATACTTTCAGCCGATAACACTGATTCAACCAAACCATAAATCATTATTTGTTGTAGCTTATCTTAATCTATATTGCATATATCGCTGTACTAGTGCATCGCTATTTCTTTTTAAGTTTACATAGCTTTTACGTTTCCTATTTGAATGACCATGTATGTCTTTAAAATTTCGATGAACTTGTAGAAATTAGAAGTTGATGATATAAATGACAAACAGTTTAAGGAATCATACAAGGTTCGTATTTCACATACGACTTTCTTTTGGATATAATGGACACCATCGAACGTCCACTTATTTCAAAATAACTCATGATCCATTTATGTTAGTGTGTACATGTTTTTAAAAAAGTTGTATAAGGTCAAATCTTATATCGAATTAAGACCATCGAAAATGATATGATATTCGTTAACAAATATCTGATGGAATATGATTGATTTCCTATTGACTAATCATTATATAATAATCATGATCCTTTCCTATTGAGAAGTTTATATAAATACTTTTAAGTTTCATGTCTCGACGCAAGTGAGTGTCAGTATTGATGGCGGTAGTCTTAAAGCACAATTTGGCTTCTATTTCCGGTACAACATGGTTCTCATAATACGCCATGGATGTTAACTGTTCACCAGAGATCGGATGGCGGCACCATGTACTATATTAACGTACCTGCAAACCCGGGGCATATTTTCCACGTCCCAATGGAGCCCTGACCCATGTACTGTCCGAGCCCAACTTCCAGGATCAACAAGGGCACTCCGCAGGTTACAAGCCATATAAAATACGGTATCAGAAAGGCGCCTTAAAGATGAATAGAAAACATTACTCGCTTCCGTCCTTGGTCACTGTTATGAACTATTTGAAATATGGCGTGTTGTCATATACTTATTTACCTTTGTATAAGGTTAAACCTCGTATCCAAATCGAGAGAAACACTAATGGAGTGTTTTTGTATAGAAACAATTTTTTTTTCGGTATCGGGTAGAAACTAATGTGAGAAAAGAGAGAACAGTTTTTTTCAACTTCTTCCATTATAGAATTGTAAAGGAGTCAATATGGACATTCATTTGTATCAATAAACAACCTTGTACATAGACACACGTGGAAGCTTGAAATCAAGACATTGTTGTTTTGGCATTGACATATTTTGTAATGATATAACACGTTTATAATAAGACATATAAATACACAGCTTACCTCCCCCATTTTTATAACACAGATACGGAAACCTCCATATATTCCCGAGACCGACCGCAAACCCGACGCTGGTCAGTATAAAGTCAAGGCCATTCGTCCACGTACCACGGTCCACATCTGGCCTTGACTCGAACTCAAACTCCACCTTGACCTCGTTCTCGTTTACTGTTAGCCTCTCCTTCTCTCTGGACGCTTTATCACAGTCCGTCTCTCTGGACGCTTTATCACGCTCCGAATCCATGAGCGCTTTATCTTCGATGTTACAGTTATTATCATGTCGGCGGTCCATGGCTGAAAGGTAAGCATACAGGAGACATTGGGAATAAACAAACTATGTGAAAGAGGATAATCGTGTTTCCTAGGGTACCACAATCCGGCCTCGACGGGTTTATCCAATTAAAACACTTCTGACATGACCAAGCATCCACCATATTGCTTCTTTCTGGACTACTTTCGTTGCACTTTGCTTTTCAAATGGGGCTATCAAAATGCAATTTCATAATTATTTCAATAAGGAAACAAAACATATAACAAAGTATAATGCCACCTTCAATAATGAAAGTTAAAGTGTCAAGTTATGGGAAAGCCAGAGAAGTTATGTTTGGAGTTATCCTAGAAAAGTCACATGACGTGTGACGTAAGACTCGCGAATAATGTGAATCAAGCTACACGTATGGGTCTGTAGAGCAGCAGTCTTTATTTACCTAAACCTTATTCATGAAGCTATGTGCTCACGGGCGTATTTGTCTGTAGAGCAGCAGTCTTTATTTACCTAAACCTTATTCATGAAGCTATGTTCTCACGGGCGTATGGGTCTTTAGAGCAGCAGTCTTTATTTACCTAAACCTTGTTCATGAAATTATGTGCTCACGGGCGTATGGATCTGTAGAGCAGCAGTCTTTATTTACCTAAACCTTGTTCATGAAGCTATGTTCTCACGGGCGTATGGGTCTGTAGAGCAGCAGTCTTTATTTACCTAAACCTTATTCATGAAGCTATGTGCTCACGGGCGTATTTGTCTGTAGAGCAGCAGTCTTTATTTACCTAAACCTTGTTCATGAAACTATGTGCTCACGGGCGTATTTGTCTGTAGAGCAGCAGTCTTTATTTACCTAAACCTTATTCATGAAGCTATGTTCTCACGGGCGTATGGGTCTTTAGAGCAGCAGTCTTTATTTACCTAAACCTTGTTCATGAAATTATGTGCTCACGGGCGTATGGATCTGTAGAGCAGCAGTCTTTATTTACCTAAACCTTGTTCATGAAGCTATGTTCTCACGGGCGTATGGGTCTGTAGAGCAGCAGTCTTTATTTACCTAAACCTTGTTCATGAAGCTATGTTCTCACGGGCGTATGGATCTGTAGAGCAGCAGTCTTTATTTACCTAAACCTTGTTCATGAAGCTATGTGCTCACGGGCGTATGGATCTGTAGAGCAGCAGTCTTTATTTACCTAAACCTTGTTCATGAAGCTATGTGCTCACGGGCGTATGGGTCTTTAGAGCAGCAGTCTTTATTTACCTAAACCTTGTTCATGAAGCTATGTGCTCACGGGCGTATGGGTCTTTAGAGCAGCAGTCTTTATTTACCTAAACCTTGTTCATGAAATTATGTGCTCACGGGCGTATGGATCTGTAGAGCAGCAGTCTTTATTTACCTAAACCGTATTCATGAAACTATGTGCTCACGGGCGTATGGGTCTTTAGAGCAGCAGTCTTTATTTACCTAAACCTTGTTCATGAAATTATGTGCTCACGGGCGTATGGATCTGTAGAGCAGCAGTCTTTATTTACCTAAACCTTGTTCATGAAGCTATGTTCTCACGGGCGTATGGGTCTTTAGAGCAGCAGTCTTTATTTACCTAAACCTTGTTCATGAAATTATGTGCTCACGGGCGTATGGATCTGTAGAGCAGCAGTCTTTATTTACCTAAACCTTGTTCATGAAATTATGTGCTCACGGGCGTATGGATCTGTAGAGCAGCAGTCTTTATTTACCTAAACCGTATTCATGAAGCTATGTGCTCACGGGCGTATGGATCTGTAGAGCAGCAGTCTTTATTTACCTAAACCGTATTCATGAAAATATGTGCTCACGGGCGTGTGTTTGCTGCTCCCTCATTCACAGTCTCGCAAGACAGAAATCAAACGCAAATGAGCGCCATCTTTCTTAAACAAGATTTGTTCAGATTTCCACCTGTATAAAAAAAACCTCAAAGAATACCACACTAGGGTCTTGAGTTTGTCTTTAATGGTGTAACAATAAAAGCTGTTGTCGACTAGGACCCTTTCCGAATTAACACAGGTTATAATCTCGAAGTGCAGTTGTTGTGTGGTAGAGACAGAACACACCAGATTAAACCGACAATAACTTTGATCCGAGATATGTAGTTAGATCTTAAGGAAGTGATATTCTATACAGTGACGTTTACCTATGTAACTCAATAGAGGCTGTTATTGAAATTTACACTAGAAAAACTCGGCAATGGGGCATAGGTCGCTTTTACACATAACAAAACACAGACGGGGAATCACGCAACCAGTGTTTACGATATTATGTCCGAACAAGACGGCCGCTCCCATGCCGGAACAGGTTGCTTCTTTCACCTATTTTTGCCAATGACAGCCACATTGTGTACCCCACATGAGTTTACCATCAGCTATCCAGTTCTGGTGGTATATGAAATCGCAGTCGATGTGCGATGTTTTTAGGTCATTGGTACCCGTCGACTGCGATTACTCTGCTGAGTGTTGGACCTAACGTCGTTAAAAAGCATGGGTTATCATAAACAAGAACAGGAAAGTTGATGCTCAAAATTGTGGCTATCATTTGCAAAAGTGGGGGAAAACTCAAGAGCAATTTGAACACTGTATAAACCATAGCCCAATCGGATTGAAATCCATTGAAAATTGAAAATAATGATCTTTTATATAGGTAGAAGACCCGTTATCTGCTATTTTAAAACTTTTGAAACCATCATCGGTTTACTTTGGTCGTTCTCGGTATACACCGGTCTAGGTAGGAATTATTTGGTAAAATGCGAATAGTTCCGGCCCCGACTGATGTATACCGAGAACGACCGAAGTAATCCGACTACAGAATGAAATTCAAAATGGCGGATTATGGGTATTCTACCTTAATGACATTAAAGCTAGCCTGAAAAAGAACACGCGTTTTTCTTTTGCATTAAAAGCTTGTCTCAATTTACATCAAAAGCATGTATAGCCGTCCCGAATTAACATAATACATTGTATGTAGGGTATGAAAAGCTTGTCTGAAATGTCATACCTGCATATCATGAAAAGACCATCTGAATTTGAACGTAAGTCATGTAAAACGTATACGATTTATAAAAAAAAAATAGAATTTTATTTATGAAATTGGTCAGAAACCATAATGAAAAGCAATGACTCGCTCACCAAGGAATATTGTATCATTTTGTCAAATGGCTGTTTAAATATTATGGAGTATATGGGGTAGATTTAGATATTGTTTCATAACTGAGTTGTCCTGTTGTTGATCATGCTATCGCCGTTTTTAATTAGGGTAAAATGGTATATGAGGGTCGGGAGAAGTTAATCCTCTAAATAGCATAAATAAGTTACGAAACATGTTTAACATGATTCAAAGGGACCTTGTCACGGATTGAGATTTTAATCTTTTCGTAATAAGGTATCATCTTCAGATGTAATGTCGTCACAGATCTATAGAGTTTCAATAAACTACACTATGTGTATGCTTCCCATCCCATTTATAAATGTGGGATGGAGATATAGAACATTTATGCTGTAGCCTTAGGAAACCATTAAAACTGTTTATTTCAGTATTTTAGATACCATTATTACCTGAGTCTCACAAACATTTGTCTGTGTATAGTGACATTCCCATATATTGTGATAGACAAACATTAAAATGGTGGTCTAAACCCTTCTTGTCACTGAACAAAATTCTTATCGTATTTCTTTATTCTAAAGTTTGTTTTCACCAAGAAGTGAAATGAGATCCTATGACTTTCAGTTCTTTGCTTTTAAACTTTTATCCATATCAATCACTTCGCATTTAATCAATGAAAACAGACGTACCATTTTATCTTTCTAAAGGGAATGAAATCATTTTAGCGAGAGAATATGCCTGGGAAAGATTTCTTGTAACAGCAAAATATTTTATGAATATACCGAAATAATCAACAGGAATTGCATTAAAATCTAAAGTTGGTTGATGGTTTACCAAATACCCTACATGCGCTCGTTTGAACGACAAGCTGCTATTAGCTCGAGAACATAAATGATAAAATAATTAAAAAAAGTTGACCTGGACGAGAAGAACTCTCCTTTCTTAACAACAGTTTGTCATCCGAAATTCTATAAATATAAATGATTGAACTTAATTATTGTCTGTACATAGATCAGAATATCAAAGATACCACTGTGATATTCAGAACGGAGAAATACTCATTTCGACTCAATGAATTCTACACAAAAAATCACAAATATATCCTGTTTACATTTTAAATTACTTGAAGCTTATACCTTCAATTGGAACCAGCATAAAATATAGCTTTATAAAACCTGTTAACCTATTACCGAACAATAATGACATTTAACCACATGTGACTTTGGCAAACATTGAGGGAAAAGGAGAAATTGCTCTTATCGAGCAATTTCTCCTTTTACCACAATGTTTTTCATCCTATCAGAAGATTATTTTTTCAATTCCATCACATTTTAAAATGTCGTCTGCGAACTCTTTTAATTCAGGACAGGTGAAAATTTGGCGTTTGGTAAAAGGTTAAGGCAAAATGAATATTGATGCTGTGCGCATTAATTTCCTACTTACCTTGGACTATCCAGTCAACTTTGTAATTGGCATCCAAAGAATCCAACTGAGTCACTTTGTTACTGTTCCCTCGGTATTTTTAACGTTAAATACCTTAAATAAGAGTTTGATTACCCCGTTAATAGATATCGGAGAGACTGACTGTGACAGAAATGAGAGGTCGTTCAAATCCTTACTGTTTATCTCATATCTATTGCATAAGGCCTTAAAACCCAATATGAAATGAATAGCTCATAATGTGCAACGTATATTTTTCCTTAAATTTGTTTTACATAGTTTTATAAGGAAGTATATTGTTGCATTAAATTTGGATTATTCTTAAATGTCCATATAAAGGATGATCGCTTTAACACATTTCTTCACTCAACTTACGTCCCAAATACTTTGCAAGACCGTCCGCCCGGAGAAGCAACGGTCACAATGATGTCCAAAAGGTTAAAAATTGGTGAAAAGTTAGCTTGACACGGCTTGTCTGTACTCCTAATGAATCTTTCCTTTCTAGTAATTGATCGATTTTTGACCTTTGACCCTTGGCTCCTTTTTTCGAATGGCAGACTCCTTTGTGGTTCAAAATGAATACATTTTCCGCTTAAATTGACATGCCCTTTTCATTAATATATATAAGGTTGAGAATTCTATAGTACCCTGCTGGTTTGTTCGACATTTTATATCTGGGTTGCGGGTAGTTATAAGTAGGCCTACTTGATTGCACTTTTTGACAGCAATATATACAAATGAATTTGATTTATTCGATTTGTTTGCAAAGCGTCAAAAAAAAAAAAACACGTTTCAAAAAGACGGCATATACAAAGATTGATGAATGACATTTTCATTTGGAATTGAAAACTATCTTTATTGGGTTTTAGATCAGACTAATGGTAATTTGACTATTTTCTTTGTCGATGCATAAAAATGATGAAGAAGGGTCTCTTTCAAAAATTTCGTTTTTTGAGTAACAAACGTTAAAAGTATGATTTTAACTGTCCTCATCAAATAAAACAAAATGCTATTTTGATTTAAATCATTACCAAGTTGGTTACCAATTGAGTTTTCATTAAAACAATACGAAACGAGATTAAATCAACTTTAGTGCTTAGATGGGAAAATCTTACCCATATATGATCTTTTTAATGACGAAACAGATGCATGCGCATGCCCAGTCAAATATAAGTAGGTCCCACGTGAACATGCAATCGTATCTCCTCGGCAATCCCCGGCACAATCCGGTACATAATAGATTTTAAGAATTTGCCGAGATTTTCCGAATGATGGTTATGGTGTATTTAAAATACCACTACATGCATTTACTGTTAAGGACGGCTATAATGTCGTGTAAAAATTAACACATCAGAATGATTTGGTCTCAAAATAGGTATATAGATTTACTATCTAAAACGTACATACCTTTATTCAATCAAATTAGATTCAATTTAGAAAAGCACAACGCATACTGTTATATTACCTAAATAAGACTCTACCTACACCTACCTTCTTCCTCTCAATAATTGACTCGCCCATTTATCGTAGATATGTAGACGACAGTGCATATGGGTAATTCAAATCGAAAATGATATAAATTACAATAAAACGACTTCAGGTAAAGCAGATTATATTTCAATTAAAGGTGGGCTACAAAAACCGCAAAGACCGCCATCACCTGCCCAACCACGTATATTGGCCCATTCCTCCATTATGTTGCAGTGCTGGTCTATTTCAATGGGGTTTAACAAGTTTTCGACAGTGTTTCCAATAAATACTTGTCTATTTATAACCAATTTGAACTATTCAGTTCTAGACTATGTGGGTGTGTCGTGCCTTGCATGCTTTCGATTAGATTCTCCTTAGAAATGCCTAGTTATCGAAACCTTATCGTTTGGTGAATGCGATAAGCCTAATTTGAAATTACATTAGTAACTTTAATTACAGTATTTATATAAATTGTGTATACTACCTGTGTAATGAAAGCTCAATATCTTTGACGAATAAACGTAAGAGTGTCCGAAAAATTGTTTGGACACCTTACAAACTTTGTAGCGATTTTACCTTCAGATTAACACATCTTGAATATTACTTCATAAAATAATTTAAAGTTTGAATCGATGGAATTGATGTATCGGGTACAATTTTGGCGCAAATGCATGTACACACTCCTCACAAGGATCGCATGTCGGAAAAGGATCCATATTAGGTAGTATGTGAGCAGATAAGGACTATCATTTTGTACTATATTCACAAATTAAAACATTTTGAAAAGTTTATCATATAATTGTTTTATTATTCGCGGTCTCGCAGGAAACACATTTTCTCACACGACACAAACCTCGGGAAATATATTGAACCATAATAATCTGTTATAAACAAACCGTATGCACGCCGTTAACTCCACTAAATGCAAAATTCTCGACTGTTTCAAATTGAAAGAGTTTGCAGACGACATTTCAAAATGTAATGAAATTGAAAAATAATCTTCTGATAGGGCAGAAAACATTGTGGGAAAAGGAGAAATTGCTCGTCACGAGCAATTTCTCCTTTACCCACAACGTTTTCCAGCGTCGTCTTTAACAAACTAGTCAATCGTCCTTATTGTTTGGTAATGGGTTAAATCAAATCCAAATATTCCCGTATAACCGTCTTGAAAATGGCCAATGTAATTAGAAAATGTCACCTTATGTTGGAGCACTCGATGTTGAGTTTCCGCGGGAATATCAGCTTATTTCCATTGATACAATGGTTTATAAAGACAACATCACGACTTAAAAGCTAAAACACAATGTCGTTCTTTTTCATAATCGAAGTCATAAAAACATAACAACATAACATAATATAAACATGTTGATAATTTAAACATGCGTTTGGATAAACGCACTACATTAAAGCATGATTAAATGGAATTATTCAATTGAATGTTATTCAATACTGAAGGGACAAAATGATTCTAAAGATGATTTGAATCGTAGTTAAGAAAACGCATATTTTATTAAATTCAATTGGGTTTATGAAATCGTTAGAATGCAAATCATATATTGACATTTGGAGTCGTATGAATATAAAAAAGGACAGGCAATGTATACAATAAGAGATAATAATGAGATAAATATGAGATCAAAATGACGCCTTCATAGATTTAAAAAGCACCGATCTTGGCAAATGTAAAAAGCTGGCAAATTAATATTAAGAGGGTTGGTAAGGAACCCCTCGACCTCGTGGTAAGAGTACCGAACTTAAGACATATATACCCTACTCGAATGGGTTTAAATCGTGGTAACGGAATTTTGATTTTCATCATAGTCAGTTTCCTGGGTGTCTTACAGAATAACCGACTTGAATGTGCAGTTAAGTTGGCGAGCATCTTCCTCCATCATCTTTAAACTGCAATCGAAACATTTCTGAATTAATGTTGACGTGATGTAAACCCAAAGTGAAATAAATGAATAAATAGATATCTAACACGTTGCAAAAATGTCTCGTCGTCAAATATCATTTGTCTCATATCCAGTTAATATGTTGTGATTGATTCTTTACTCATTTCATACTAGTTTCTATTATTTCATTTAATTGATGTTTATTTCATTTAAGGAAATGAATTCCATCATTCTTATGAGAATTTAGTCCGCTTATAAAACTATATTACACGCTGGAATTGAAAAGTGATATGTTTAATTTGACAGGGAGTATTTTTTATATATATAGATAATCGAAACAATTTGTAGAGGTGTCTAAAAATCATTCTGACATCTCTTTAAACTACGGAAGCAAATATATGTCAAAGCTCATGCAGGCCCAATATATGGCCACTGCCTTAACCCATTACCAAAAAATAACGACATTTGACTAGTTTGTTCCAGACGACTCTGAAAACATTACAACATTTTCTGCCATATCAGAATATTATTTTTCAATTTCATTACATTTTTTAATGTCGTCTGCAAACTTTCCCAATTTGGGACAGTCTAAAATTTTGCGTTTGGTAAAGGGTTGATGTTTAGCACATGTAGCAAGGTATAAGTTAGACCGACACCTCGCCTAAATTTGATGAACGAAGTTCTATCATACTTTGTCGATTGCAATGTCCATTAAACGAGTTCACTAATTTAGTAAGTGTTTCATTTTCGACAATAGTTTGGTCTTTAGCTTCGAGTTTAAATGGAGCACAGTGAATAATACTCTTGTTACTATTAGAAAAGTCCCGACAGAGTTTTTCAGCAACTTTTTTAGTCACATTTGACGCGTCGGTAAAACAAACTGTTTGTATGTTTTTAATGTCAAAGTATAATGCCCTAGGCTTGATACTATTCAAAATAACGAGCGGAAGTTTCGAATGACCAACAGGTGGCGCTGACTCCCTCGTTGTACTTCCGGTCGGATGGCTTGCCTCCCCGGAAGTACGACATGCGTCAACGAGACTGCGCGATAACACGAACATGAAGTGGTTGTATGTATTTGAAACCCTCTCGCCCTCGGAAATCCAGTTTTCCACCATCTCTTTTGTACGTGTATATTCGTCAATGGCGGACGCATTAATCCCGCGAGATTTCATGATGGCGACGAGATTGTACACTCGGGACCTGTGCGCGGGCGAGTCATTTAAATAGATAACTGCTACAGGCTCTGGAAGTAAATGAAAAAATATTAAAATTTGTCAAAAACCATAGCACAGTTAATTTTGACGTAACTACACATAGTGTTGCTTACTTAATCCTTTTCTATGTGTAATATATTTGGACTTGTACAATTCGAATCATCAGTAGTCGACAAGAATAACATGAAAAGAGACATGTTTATGCAATACTCGATTGAAAATCTGAATCGAAGTATAAACTGGCCATCAATTTAACCGAGCATAACTAAGGAAACATCTAAAATGATTTGAAATAAATCATACGGCGATATATTACCTGCTTGTCAATTAATTAATAGTATTGTATGTGATGGCGACGGTGTTTTAATTCTATACACATCTATCTCTTGAAATGTTTATTAATGTTTGTTAATAATGAAATTATAAACTGTCTTTCTTTAAAAACCACTTCGTCTTTCGTCACACTTCATCTCCTATATGCATTGCATTATTGTCATCTTTTTTTACGAGGGATATTCCTTTACCAGATGTACGATGTTTGTTAATAGACGTATGACCGTTGTACTTACCATCTTTGATCAGACCCCTCGCCAGTAATGATGTTTTTACAGAGGGAGATTCCAATGCATGATTCATTTTCTTCCTATTTCCTGTAAAGGAAAAAAAGAGTTCAAGTTTAAGAGTTCAATTGTCGTATTACAATCTAATGAACAAATATGATGCTGTATATGTAGTTTTATAACAGACAATTGCTTATAGCATTAGGTGGTCACCAATGGAACTTGAAACAAAAAATATTATATAATACTGACAAGATACTGTTGGTTAATTTTTCAACCAAAGCTTGGATTACCTATTATCATAAGGCAAGTATCATGGGTGGACCTAAATCAGAGCTTTTTACTTTTATCGTCATTACTTCAGAGTCGTTATTAATCCCTTTGCTAAAAGAGTTCAGAGGGCTTGATAGAATTTTGAAACGACAGTTATAGAACATCCAAGGTTCAATATTTCACCAACGATGGATTTCATATGCAACACACGACGGTTCTAGATCTGTTTCTTGCAATGGTCATGCCATCACTACATGATTATAAACATCGAAAAGCCTCCGACGTGTTTCTTTTAATTTTAAAAGCGCAAAAAGTAAACAATGTTTGTGTAACTGTGTTTGATGTGCCGATAAATGTATTTCACAAATTCCAGTCATTCCACAACGATTCTTTTATAACAATCTTTCTCAAAAAAGTTGATGTTACATTTAGCGTAATCTACCATTAAAAGATAACCATTTTTATTGATGCATAATTTTACTCGAAACTAGTATTGTTATATAATAAAAACAAGATTATTTTTAGGAAAACCTGCCGCTGTGTATCTGATCAAAATTTACAGATTGGTTTCTGTAAGAATACGTACTTATAATGCCAAATAATTATTTTATGATGTTGTGTTACTTACTGCGTTTTATCAATGTAACAAGTACAACCGCTAAAGCTAGTCCACCAGCGGCAATGCTCCCCATTATTACAGGAAGGGTGTTCGTCAAGTGGTAAGGCATAGGGACAGATAGGACGTTCGTATCTAAATAAAATAACAGCAACATAGATTACATGCGATGCAATCTGCTTAGGAACACTATGAAAATGGTTTCTTTTTTATTTTCATTGGCCAGTTTTGGCCGTTCCTAAAAGCTTTTTCAGTTATGGTTCCTTGAGATGATAGATTGTTCTTTTATTTTTAATTCAGGGACACTTACGTGTCTAGGTTGGACTCCTTGTGACACATCTGTATTCTTTATGGAATGATTTCCTGTAACTTTAGACGAATTAAGGGGTTCAGTACAATACTATAACACGTGCTTTTAACGGCTTTGTCATAGTCTTATTCTGAATTACCGGGTCCTATATGGCATATCTGCATTATAAAACACATCACTGTAGTTTAAAACGAACCTATATGGCATATCTGCATCATGAAACACATCACTGTAGTTTAAAACGAATGTTAATAGAATTCAATTCAAGTCTATAATACGTGTTTGTGTTTAACTTGCTATAAGCTAGACTGAATTCCCGGTTTCTTTGGAAAAGGTTTATAGATATATTATTATCATTAAATCATTATTTCCACCAAATGTTAAGATTACAAAGAAATGAAATTGGCATGCTTGCAGTATACAAAAAGAAATTACTAAATAAATGAAAGGAGAAAAGAATAAGAATTCTCGCAGCACACATACACAAATATACACAAACTTATACACACATAAACTTTTACCCCAGCTCGTATCCACACTCGCAAGAAAATGTTTTTTTTTTTATTTTTTGTTTAGATCACTCCGAACAACACGAATTTTGTAGGCAAAACTAAACAAGTAAATAATCCAATTTGACAATTTGACAATGACACTGTCTTTGTTCTTGATATTAACGTACCTTTGCTAGCGTTGAAGAACGGCTTTATCAAGCTTGTGTCTATTAACGTGAACGGTTTCGATGCGACAAAGTCCGATGGAATCCGATTGCACCCTAAAAACCGCAGTCTCTCGGGCTCTCCCGGACATATTTTGCGTGCCTATGAAATATTGGGAGTTTTTAATGAGTTAAAGAGTGAAACAAAAAGAGTTAGAGAGTAAACAAATTATTTTAATTTGTGGGTAGGGATTTTTTTTATGTTTTTACCAACTCGGCACCATGAAAACCGTCTAGCAATTGGTCTTCAGGTATTGTAGACTATTATATATATTGTCACAACGTTGATAAGTCTTTGCATATATGTTCAAACGCTGTCAAAGAAAAGAAAAAAAATATTGCAACGATTAAATTTTTTCATTTTTGCTCACTATATGCTTTTTATGATGACGTGTCTTTTTTAGGTATCACGAAAATAGTTACATTTTTATCTTTTATGATTCTCACATGGCGGTGCAAGTTACACAAACCCCTTTGAAAAACTGAGTTAATCCTTTACCAAACACCAAATTTTCGACTGTCCCAATTGAAAGAGTTTGCAGACGACATTTCAAAATGTTAGGAAATTTTATAAAAAAAATCTGATAGGACAAAAAACATTTTGGGAAAATGAGAAATTGCTCGGTAAGAGAAATTTCTCCTTTTCCAACAATGTTTTCCAAGGTTGTCTCCATAAAAGTGTTCAAATGTCGTTATTGTTTGGTTATTGATTAAGAACAATACCTTTAATATGTATCTCCCAGGACCGGCTGGAATCGATCTTCTGATCTTGGAACCTTTCTGAAAGGATCAAATCTAGTTTTAGATACTCATGTATTACACATTTCAATGTATATCATTGCATACAATGAGGTAACAGGCAAACTATTTTGTTGTGAACAGAAACATTCATTTGCATCCAAGTGCAAACCTTAGATGCATAGTCACACTGAAGTTATAGATGAGCATGTTGCCTGATATGTTACCATCCCACCTACTATTGTCACACTTTTAAACATTAACCGAGGCTAGATCTTTCTTTAAGTGTTAACAGACGTAACTGAATCTCAAATGTCTTGTTTTTGCGCATGAAAAATCGACATGCCTTTAAAAGTACAATGAAAACTTTACATGTAGGACTCATGTTTCTTTCACGTCTAAGTTACCGTTTTTCTTAAGTACACCTTTCCTCTATATTTTCATGATTAAGGTAGAATACACATAATTCGCCACACTCCTTCGTCGGATTACTGCGGTCGTTCTCGGTATACATCGGTTTGGGCCGGAACTATTTGCACTGAACATCGGCCTCGGTCGGAACTTTTAGCATAAAACGAATAGTTCCGGTTCCGACCGATGTTTACCGATAACGACCGAAGTAATCCGACAAAAGAATGAGTTTTAAATGGCTGGTTATGGCTATTCTACATTTAGAGGAAATATATCGTATGCACCGTTTTGAGACAGGCCCCAGCTCCATGTACTCATTAAAGTCATGATACGGAAAGATATTTACCTCGTTTGAATCAGTAACTTCCCGCCATGTGTCGACGTCTTCACCATTCTTGTTCAGATAAAACTCGATTAGGATCGAGGCACGGTTGTTTTCGACCATTGTAACCGAGTGAAGAGTCGAGCCGTTTATTGACACCAACACAACTCGTAATATCTTAGTCCGGCACACACAATCCTCCATGACTCTTCGTGCTTTTATGGTCTTGCGGTCTGCAATATAACACTAATGTAGAATGTCCGTGGAAGAATATTTCGGACATAGGATCGTTCAAACAGTTAGGACAGTTTTTTTAGAGACGTTACTCTTCCTATATTATTCACCAAAGCTATAACTTCAACCTGTATCAAACTGTTTCCTTACGTAATGTCGTTGAATTTACTATAAGTACGTAATTAACACAAATATATTGAACCAAAGAGTGCTGCGAATAAAACGCACTGGTGCTTGAAGCTATCAATGAATCCATTCATACAATTTTGGTTCTGTCTCAATCGACAAAATATCACACATCCGTTCAGACCATGTACATATCATTGGGAACGCCAGTTAGTTCTTTACAAACAATGTTCATATATAGCTTGGCTTGAATTGGCTCACAATGTAAATCCTGACTGACTGCAGAAATATCTTTTTAAATCATATCAATGGATGATGTTGGTTAATCAGAGGCATTTCCTTTTTGGTATTTGAAAATTATATGGTCATCCGGGCAATTTTGACCACCATGGTTCATCTATACGCCATCCATTTGATTGGACAAATTTAAAAAAAAATTGGTGAGCAATCCCTACTGGTACCAAAGGATTATATAACATGGAAAGTCGACATTAGCATTGCTAATTGTAGCTTTATGGTGCATGTGAGCTTTTTTTATTCAAAGATGCGCAATTTCTTTAATTATATAGAGTAACAAACCTGGCAAGTGTGTATCATTTGACGTTGATTTCGATTTTCTTATCAAAAATTGTTTGCAAACTCCTAACAGCGGTTACTTCCGCTACATATGAATTACACTAACGTACATTTGTGAGCCGAACTTCAGCCCGTTCCCGGACAAACCTGAGTCAACTACAAGTTTGGCCGAACTTTATTTTTTTATTTATTTATTTATTTTTAATTTTAGTTTTGGTATTTCCAGATAGGACTTTGGCACATGCACCTTTCCGGTGCTCGTTTTATCGCCGGTATGCTATTTCCACATTCCACTTGATAATTCGAGGAGTTGTATATGGGCCCGGTTCTATATACCGTAATGTGAAGTATATAGTGTCAGTGATTTATAAAGTGAATATGAATGGTCGACTTTTACCTGCTGGTTTCCAGGTTAGTGATGCGTGGTTCTCATTACCAGTCTTGTACATCCGGGAACCATTATCAGGTCCATTATACTCAATGGCCCCCAGTGGCCACAGGGTGAATTTAACTTTCTCTGTGTGACCCATTATCCGTGAACAGTTGTAATAGTAAACTGCTCGCTGTGAAGAGTAAAAATCTTTATTAACCCTTTCCCAAACACCAAATTTCCGACTGTCCCAAATTGAATGAGTATGCAGACGACATTTCAAAATGGGATGAAATTGAAAAGTGATTGTCTGATGGGCCAGAAAACATTGTGGGAAAAGGAGAAATTGCTCTTCACGACCAATTTCTCCTTTTCCCTTAATGTTTTCTAATGTCGTCTGAAACAAAGTCGTCAAATTTCGTTATTGTTTGGGAAAGGGTTAACATGAAAATGTCATCGAGGATTCAATGAAAGACAAACGTAAAGCATCTATTATATTCTTGTTTTTAAACCTCGATATCTAAATCAGGAAATGAGAATGATTCTCGTATTTGATGGAGATATTTTCGTTATGTGACGTCTCAAAACTAACAAGGATTCAATGCAAGACTATAGCAAGTGCTTCACAAACGTTAATTGTTTACTTCAGTTTTGCATTGAGCCTTCTATCTGTATGTACAGATATGAGAGAGGTTTTCATGTTTTATGGAGACATTTCCGTTATTTGTCGTCTCAACACTAACTATTGTTCAATTCAATGGAGCGCTTACTATAGCATTGCATTGAAACCTCTATTTGTTTTTAAAACGAAATGATTGATTTTGTTTGATTTGATTTTTTGATGGAGACGTTTTCGTCATTTGTTTTCCCAATACTAATTGCAGTCCCATCAAGATATTCTGGGTAAAAGACAACATCGAGACAGGACAATCAGTTCCAGGTCAGATTACATTTGATTTAAGTTAACAAACGATCGTATCAATTGAATCAAATAAAGCATGTTGCACTTCCAGTCTTTCGTTCTCAATAATCTAAGAACTAAAATCTTATTCTTATCTTATTTTAAACATCTGTACTTCAAACTCTTTCTCTCATGGAGGAATATTTTCAAGAGCTCCCTTCAATTTCAAGGTATAAATATTCTACTGTATTGAAAAACATGCTTTAGTTTGTGAGATCGTAACGACGAAGCTTAATTATGATTAAAGGCAATGTTCAATCCCAATCCAACTAATCAGACCTCTTATCGTAAAAGGACGTTAATACCGAAAATCACTGGTCATTGACTATATTTTGTGTTTGCTCCTTCATTTTAACCTTATATATATCTATTCTAAAGAAAGCCTCCCCCCCCCCCCCCCCTATTGACAACAGACTCCGTTCAAACGTACATAAACGAGTACTTCGTTGCAGTTGCTTTATTCCTGCAACAAAGGGTAAGTAGGCCATCTTCGGTGAATCTCTTTATATATAGAATGTGGTGTCATAGCTTATAAGATATCATTCCTGTTCCACTATACAATGCATCCAATTAATTAAAATGGTTAAACATTTACCTACCTTCAGTAAAACAGAGTCATTCTAAAATGAAGATGAGATCCCTTTTAGTTGAAATAATCACATGTCGTCAAAACACGCATAATCATATATGTGCGCACGTACCCACACAAACGTCATTAAAATAATGAATTCTAAATATTACCGTTTTGACTTTGAAAGGTCCAAGAAGGTGAAAGCTCGTTTTTGTCACTGGTACACCATTTTCGACGAGGTCTTGTTTTATTTCTATCAGGTAATTTCTCAATCTCCAGGTGTCTGAAACAAAAGGTATATCTCCATATAGATTGATTGATAATACCAGCAATGTGCTTGTATGTTTGTTAGGGTTTTACTTATTATAGATAAAGCCCGGGTCGAGCTTAAATGCCGATAAGGGCTGGTCAAGCTTGGCATTCTGTAAGACAACCGGGAGAATATCGGTCATGAAAATCTAAATATATCTGCTACCGTGGTTTGAAACAATTTTAGAGATTTCATGTCACTTCAAGTTCTGTGAATTAACCACTAAAACCAGCAAGGACCGTATGTCAGATTTAGAAACCTTGAATAAATACGCATTCTTTTCTGTTTAATTTGTAAAATCATACATCCACTATCGACTATAAGAACCACAATAGGACGGTAAAGGTACAGTCAACCGTGTCTTAATCGACAACAATACAATGATAAGAAAATGGTGGTGTCGAAGGCAACTAACAACCTTCTGTTTGATTTACTTCCTGTATCAAAATAGCCACAGATCAATAACAATTCATAAACTGTTGAAGCAATAGCGCGCAAAAGAAACACTTTCTATATGACATAGTGTAAGAACAGTTTGTCAAAAGGACCAATGGCTCTTTATTCTTTTGCTGAAGTCGTTATCAGAAACTTAAAAAGACGCTGTTTTGTCATGCAGTAGAATGCTACATGTACATAGAAAACGGATGTATTTAAAAACGATAGTCATGTCCACCTGTTGATTTTAACATATGATAGTTCTACATTGGGGCAAAAAATGGGGGCACTTTGATTTCTCAAATTGGCTTGTAGTTTGTGGACAAAGGTTCAACTTTCAGAAAAAGAAAAGGTAGTATTTTCGAATACCTGAAGATTCCCAGACCAATGTTCGATGTTGAAACCGTAAGTTCCTCGGTCTATCAGGAACCTTCCATTCCGCATCCTCAAGCTGGAAACGGGATTCACCAGAGAGCCGAAAATCTGAAACAGTTATATCAGGCACAATGTATATAATTACAGTCAATCTTGTTTGAGGCGATCAAAGTTTAAGGAGACTGAATCTTGGTGTGATATTTCCGGCTTATACAGACACCAGTCATTTAAGAAGCTCCAGTAAAAGCATTCTTAATGACTTTCGTCCTGTTTTAAGATAGCTTCAGACTAAATAACATTTCACGAAATTTTTGAAATCGGTTTATTCATTTTACTTTTCAATCCATGACCTATGTTAGATTGTATTTTTATCACAATAGTTCCTGTACAGTTAAGGCTTGGAGATATCACTTGAGGACTATCCAAATATAGGGCGAACAAGTGAACAATGGTCTTTATACTCCTTTTGAAGCGGTTCTTAAAATGGGAATTTCCCTTTATATGGTAATTCTCATTTTATCACAATCATGTCTACATGTTTCAAGCACAGAACCAGCATATCCCTTTATTTGTAATTGTCAGTATATTGTAAGCATGTTTATAATCCATTTCGTTTTCGTTTATCCTACGCAATCTCTTTAAATTGGCGTTTCAGACCATTATGTATGACGGGACAATGATTCGATGCAAGACTGCACCAAGTCCTTCACAATCGTGAACATTTGTTTTAGTTTTGTATTGATTTAACAATGAGTAAAAGGGAGAATATGTATTCATTATCATAGTTACAAACGTAACGCTTTCACTATTGTTTGTCATTTTACGTCGTTTTCAATAACATTTAAGCTATGTTGCGGCGACCTTCTATTTGCAATTATGTGTATTATCTATTAGAAAAGTTGTTGCTTAGGCTTTATAGTCCAGCAGGTAGAGGTGCATACATATAATACAGGAGTGGTATTTCCTTATCCGGAAATTTTATTAGCATTTTAAATGAAAAGTCACATAACGGAATCCGTACATCATGAAAGTTACAGAAGGCGGTAACTATCGACCACGATCAGTCTGGTTTTGGACGCTGATCTTAGACAGACGTTAGTAACGTTAACGTGTCAAAATGACGTAAAAATGAACGTTTAATACATACCATCTGTAACGTCTGTGGTATTTGAGCAACGTTTCGCCCTTTTGATCTGTTGGATGAAGAAATAGAATTTGTAGTGTTAAGGGCAAATCATTTTGGCAGAACTCATATGAACTTTTTATAGGAAAAGATAGTAATTACAGCTCAAAAGCGACCCAAGGTAAAAACATAGTTTTCAAAACCTTAAATATCTGCTTAAGTTCGGTGAGGAAAGATACTTAGGGTAGCAAAAAAGGTTAGATCACAGGTCAGTCACCAATTTAATTTGCGGCTGGCCTAGATCTTACCTGTTTGCATTAGCATGACGTTGGTTCCAGCCCTATAAGAGTTAATATAAAACAAGGAAAGCGCAATTTCACGTGTGCTCATACCTTAGGATAGTACATGTTGTATTTCGGACGTAAGCTCACGAAGTATGATAAGGTATAGATATGTATTTCGGACACCTCTGCAAACTTCTTGAGCAATTTTAAGTCCGAAATGATGCGGCATTTTTACACGTATACTACTTTTATAACAATGATAACGCAATATTGTTTTTACCTTTCAATTTCTTAGTATGCACGGGTTTCCTTCTCTTTATTTAACCCTTGTTGTGCTTGAACCGACATCGTGCTTATGCAAACAGGATATATCCAGGCAAGCCGCCAAGTAAAATTGGTGGCTTGCCTGCGATTAAATCTGTTTGCTACTCTGAGTATCTTTCCTCGTCAAAATTAAGCAGATATTTAAAGTTTTGCAAAGCAGACGACATAAAAAAGCTATTTTTAGAAAATTACCCAGCATTCTAAGGATAAACGGTACGCAACAGATAACGCGTCTATATTATCATTTTTATATGAACGACTCTTATCGCATACTCAGCAAGTAAAATTGAAAATATTGCGACGAAAGAGTTTCCTTAACCTTCTCATTGTACATCAATCAACTACGATTTTTCAACGAAGTTTTTCCGTCAGTACAATATAATCATGATGACATGCCTTCAATATTATCTGATGTGTTAAAGAAGGCCTAAGTGTAGCACTCCAAGAAAAGTGTAAAGATTTGAAAGAAAGTAAAGAATCTGTACCTGTTTTATAGACAAACAGCAATTAGAATCCCCGTATTCCCATGTCAGACAACTAAACAACAAAACCACCATGCACATCCGAAGTCTATCCATCGTTCTATCGTTTTGACAGATTTGACTCATTAAAAACGGGAATACGGAAAATAATAATTGGGTTCTATTGATGTTGTATCGGTATGGAAACATGATATTAATTCTTTGAGGAAGGTTATACGGGTTTGATTTGTAGCAGATAACCGATTGTATTAATTTCCGCTGTAAAGTCTCCCTACTTTAAGAGACGTTCAACAGACAAAAATGAAGAGGAAGATATGAAAGAGGGAGCGAAAGAGAGAGAGAGAGAGAGATAGAGAAAGAGAGAGAGAGAGAGAGAGCGAGAGAGAGAGAGAGAGAGAGAGAGAGAGAGAGAGAGAGAGAGAGAGAGAGAGAGAGAGAGAGAGAGAGAGAGAGAGAGAGAGAGAGAGAGAGAGAGAGAGAGAGAGAGAGAGAGAGAGAGAGAGAGAGAGAGAGAGAGAGAGAGAGAGAGAGAGAGAGAGAGAGAGATAAAGAGAGAGAGAGAGAGAGAGAGAGAGAGAGAGAGAGAGAGAGAGAGAGAGAGAGAGAGAGAGAGAGAGAGAGAGAGAGAGAGAGAGAAAGAGAGAGATAGAGAGAGAGAGAGAGAGGAGAGAGAGAGAGAGAGAGAGAGAGAGAGAGAGAGAGAGAGAGAGAGAGAAAGAGAGAGAGAGAGAGAGAGAGAGAGAGCGAGAGAGCGAGAGAGCGAGAGCGAGAGAGCGAGAGCGAGAGAGCGAGAGAGCGAGAGAGCGAGAGAGCGAGAGAGCGAGAAAGCGGTCCTGATAGTAAATGATTACCCATGCTTTATAATGGCATTACGTCTAACACTCGGCAGAGAAATCGCAGTCGAAGGGCGACAATGTCCAAAACAACGATTTTTCTGTCGAGTTTTAGACGTAATGCCGTTGGGAAGCATGGGTTATCATATACCACCAGAACCGGAAAGTTAATGACCAACTCAAGCAGGGTAAACAACGTCGCTATCGTTGGCGAAAGTAGGTAAAATAGCAAAAATACCCGGGGCACGGCCATCTTGTTCGGACATACGATTGTAAACATTTGTCACGTGATTCCCCCACCTGTTTTACAGTGGTGTCAATGTCATATTACAGAGAAAATTGATATACTGACCTTCATAAATTTCATCTATTGTTACTAACAGTTTAGACGAGTCACGAAAGCACATGAAGGAACGGGTTGAGCCTTTAAGATAAAGAAATCTCTTCACCATAAACACTTAATTCGTGTTTTTATACTTGGTGTTATGTTTTTTATCTTCCCGCTTGATATTCGATTCGTGAGCGATAAATCACCTTCACCCTTTTCCACCCATATGGAATTATGTGACTAGCTCAACTGCAAAATCGGCAATTATTAGCTTTCAAATGTAACATTTTCCTGAAGAAACCTGCGTAACAAAAAGATCATTTTCCCTGTTTTGTATTTTGTCAGAACGGAAGATGTAACTCCCATCTAGACCATTTATTAAAACAAACAAAACGTGCATTTAGAAATATAAAAATACAAAAAAAAAGAAATTTACATTGAACCTGTTTTTATTTAACATTTTTTTCTTTTATTAACTTTGTTTTGAAATTCTATCTAGTTTAACAGATATGGGTGATTTGTCGAAAACTTTTTCAATGTTATTATGAAGAAGCAAATGTGACAAAAGGAGAAATCGCTTTTTATGGGTATATTTCCTTTTGTCTCAATGGTTTCTCAAGTCACTTTCTCCTTCTGCGACCATGTTTTTTCCAAAATCAAATAGGTGACTTCGAATTTTATATTTTGAAATTTACTGTCTGCTGGTGTTGCTCTTAAATCTGGTCTGTCACAAAACTACTTTATGAGGTATTGCGTAAAGCGAAACTATTCTACCTTTTTAAGCAGGTGTATTCCGACACGCACTCAAAACAACTTCCTGTTTCGAATATGATTTTTGCAGCAGGCAAATATTAATCAAATAACGAAAACAAATCCATTTTTGACTGCATAATTGATATGTACACAATGGAACAAACCATCGTGCCACAAGAAAGATTTGCTCATACTGAGCAAATCTTTCTTTTGTTACGGTGGTTGAAATAATCGTATGCTCAAAAAAAATTCAATTCATCTGCATTCAAGAAAAGTGTACCCGAAAACTGTGAGTCATACCACAACCGATATCGAAACAACCACCGAAAAGTTCCTATTGTCCACCGGAAGTTAATATCCCTTTTATCGTACTGCATGTTATTGATAAACGCTTGTATAATATTCCGCTCTTTACTCTATATTAAAGAGCGCATCTTCGACTGTCAATTGTCTCCATTATTATATTTTACAATAATTTAGTCCTATTTAAATGTACAGAAGAATGAAGGAAAATAGAATATGAAAGGAGCTCCATACAAGGTTTCATCTGTTTGTTAGTATCATCTTTTTTCTTACCTTTTTTTGCTTATTGGGTCACACCAGATATGTTGCAATCTGTTGTTGTTGTTGTTGTTGTTGTTGTTGTTGTTGTTGTTGTTGTTGTTGCTGCTGCTGTTGTTGCTGTTGTTGTTGTTGTTGGTGGTGGTGGTGGTGGTGGTGGTGGTGGTGTTGTTGTTGTTGTTGTTGTTGTTGTTGTTGTTGTTTGTGTCTCGTATATTAACGGGAATATCTATATAATTGCTCACATAATCTGCATTGTTATGTGAATGGTATCATGTGCTTGTATGCATTTTTTATAACATAACAAAAATGTCTTAGCCGTATTTAAAAGAAATGTAAACGGCCGAAGGTAAAATGCTTAAAACGTTTTACCCATTACCAAGCAATAACGACATTTGACAGGTGTATTGCAGACAACTCTTGAAAACATTGTGGGAAAAGGAGAAATTGCTCGTAACGAGCAATTTCTCCTTTTACCACAATGTGTTCTACCCTATCAGAAGATTAGTTTTCAATTTCATCACATTTTGAAATGTCGTCTGCAAACTCTTTGAATTTGGGACAGTCGAAAATGTGATATTTGGTAAAGGGTTAAAACTGCAGTCAGCCATGTGTGTTTAAAGAACTATCTCACAGATTGAGGAGTATATATTTTTAAAATTAAATGTCCTCTACTGCTAAAATAACATCACAACTTCATATTATATAGTTACAGTGTACATTTTATCCTTTACTAAACGCCAGATTTTCGAATGTCCAAAATTGAAAGAGTTTACAGATGACATTTCAAAATGTGACGAAACTAAAAAATGATCTTCTGGTAGGACAGAAAGCGTTGTAGGAATAGGATCAATTGCTCGTTTAGAGCAATTTGTCCTTTTCCTACAATGTTTTCCAGAGTCGTCTGCAACAAACTGATCAAAGGTAGTTATTGTTTGGTAATGGGTTAAACTAGATTATTGATACACTTACCCCTTTAAGAAGTATGTGGTAGATATATGGCACATGTATGTTGCAGATATAGGACACCGTCTAAACAGGTTTTTTTGTACATAATGATCTTTATTCGATACCAATTTGGTAAGAAGCGGTATTCTTAGATACCATCCTTATATTGGTCTCGTATGCTTTTAACTGCCCATGCGTAAACCATGTTTCCGTCATGCGAACTCATCGAATTGAATAAGAGTTTGCCATTCTAGTACTGACAGGCATGGAAGCTCGTTTCACTATTTCAAATGAAAAGATTGACATTCAGCAATTCTAGAATAAAGAGTTGCGTTTAGTGACGAGGATCGTTAAATCGTCAATTTAGCATAAGAAACATGCAGACGGCAATTTGGGAGATAGTCCCTTTAAAAGGTCCTTGTTCACAGAAGAGAAAATTCCAAAGTCAAAATAAAATGTCTTTGAAATAATACAATTTTTGTATTATTTATAACATATATTTCAAAGAAGTTATCGATTCGAGAAGCGTCAATGTATCTAAGTATGCACATTTTTATGCAGTAGATCTCAAATGCAATGTAACGCGTTTCGATTAAAATACATGTCCCTGTACACACACTTTAAAGAATTAAAAACGTTCTGATGTCGCTTCAAGTCACTTTTATTCTGTGATTATCATATAACAGTATTACAGAAGATATGCAGTTTAAAGATATTAATTTTTAACTTCCAAATTTCCTCACATCTGTTAACAAGAACAGTTTAAGGGTAGAAGCCGTGAAATGAATTTCGAAGCATTTTCAAGGTATTACCGCTTATGACGTATGTGAAAATGAATCCGAATGTATTGGATATCTCTCAAACTCCTCGGTTTATTGTCCAAAATGTTGAGTAAGTTTTAGTCCTGAAACAAATTAAAAGTGCTTGTTCACAGATATAAGGAAACGTGGACATTAAAATTGTATTTCTTTAAGACGGTATAGTAGCTGTACTGTTATATGACACGTGAGTAAAGAAATGCCATTGGATTGAAAAGAAGTTCGTATTTAAGTATTAAGAGCTTGTATACAATGAATAAATGTGCATTCAGATCCAGAAGCGTTACCACGGTTTTGAAATACATCGTATACCGTCTGTACACACTTGTATATGTTGACACATTCGGAATAAAGTTTGCGTTCAGTAGCCTTTATCGTTACATAATATACCACAATACAAGAATTGCATTGCTTAAACGACATTTTACATAAATTGTCTCTTGTGTGATGAAGCACCTCTAAAACCGTTAAGTAGAAGGTTCGTGCTTATAAGCTCATTCGAGATACGCCACCATTAGGCTGTATATTACTCTACTAAATAACCCTTGAGTCCATAATAATTTATATTGAAGACTCTTCAACATAGGTCCCAGGCAAGGCAGCAAGTAGATCATTTAGATAGACACAACTTGGTTGTTCAATGGTATTCAATCATTGTTTACATATTGAAAAAAAAAATACACACGAGTTACTTTTTCAAAGATTCATTACAAATTATTTTATTTTAGTCTACAAAGGTCACCGTGTCTGATCCTGTTCTTCCTTACTCTTCCCTTTTTTTTGCCTCTCTTCCCTGTCCTATTGTTATTTATTGGTTTCTTGTTTACACTATTGCGTTTTCCCTCTTTCTTTTTTGCCCTATTCTTCTTACGTAGTTTCCTTTTCGAACTCTTTCTTCTTTTTTTCCCGTTTTTACTCCTTCTTATCTTTCGCTTTTTCAATCGATTAATTTTGTAACATTTGTCTTTTATCCTTTCCTTTTTCGTTTTGATTCTACATGGTTTATGCAATCGCAATTTTACATCGTTTTGATACTCGTTGCCCTTAACATCGTGTGTATTTGTAGTGGTGTTATGGTCATCAGAGGCGGGTGGTCTATTATTTCCGATCTCTTTGATATCTCCAGTGGGATTGGATGTGGAAACAACGTCCGCCATTGTTTTACCGCATCGTGTTCTAAAGTATGGACTCCCACATCGCTTTATTACCTGCATCAAGAATGATAGAAAAATGTCGATACATATTCTAATTGAAAAAAGGACGTTCATCGCTGTATGGGTATGTGCAAACTTTCAGGGTATAAACATACAGGCATAATATTTATTGCATCATACAAATAACATGTTAAATAAAATTCTGACAAGCACTTTAACAAAGCCATGGATTTACAGAAGAGCTTTTCGTCTAAAAGTATTTTCAATTCCTATTTTGTTGGGCATACTATATGTATTTTGACAGATTAAAAATATTTTTCTTTGACGGATATGAAAATATACTATTACATTTTACGCATATTTGGCCACGTATATTACTCTTTCCTGAACCATTTTGCACAAGCAACATATGAATGAACTGTCAAAATGATCAAATATCATAAAGGGACGAAACATTTATCCAAACGTAACATTTAATAACACTTCCTTCAATTTGAAATTGTTTTGTTAGATGAACTACTCGTTAATTTGTAAAATGACTAGTTTCAGTAAGTTTGATTTCCAAACGTTAGTGGTGTTGTTTTGCGTTCGGCTGATTCATAAATGGTCTTTGTTTTGTACTGATGCTTGAAATTCTACACATAACTAATATGTTTTTCTCGTGATGTTGTATACTATGAATGCTTTCAATTCAAAATATGAGTATCAACACTAGCTCGCCTATCGTATGGCCATTCTCTCTTTATATATATATATATATTTTATATAACGCCTGATTGAAATATTATATACAGTTCAATATGAATGAAATCTATCCGATAACTTAGTAAGAATATCAAGAAATAATGAACTCACCATTAACTTGAATCCTCTGTTTATTTTTCTAGTTATCTCTCTCGAAAGGGTGATATCTGTTTTATTCTGAAAGGCATAACATATAATTTGCTAAAGACGTCCGGCGTTGATATCCGTATAAAACATCATGACTGCAATAAGTAAAAGTTGTATCCTTACAAAGATATAGTCATTGATGCAAACTAGTTCCATAACTAGTGACTGGCTTGTTGTACAGTGAAGTCTCGTTTATCCGGACCCCGATTATCCGGATGTCTCGCAATCCGAACGAAATTGTAAGGGAACGGAATTATATGACCAGTTTGTTGCAGACGACTTTTGAAAACATTGTGGGTAAAGGAGAAATTGCTCGTGACGAGCAATTTCTCCTTTTCCCACAATGTTTTCTGCCATATCAGGAGATTATATTTGAATTTCATCACGTTTTGAAATGTCGTCTGCAAACTCTTTCGATTTGGGACGGTCGACAATTCGGCGTGTGCTACAGGGGTTATAAGTATACACGTGCTTACAGACTGTGTATGTCTTAATGTGTATGAGGACATGGTCTGCTTCATTAGTCCGGGTGATTCGGTCATACGGAAATTCTGTTTGGAACGGACGTGTTTAGATTAACGAGACATCACTGTATACATAACTGAACGATTACCAGAAATCACATGACCATCGGCCCAAAATACATAGTTTAAACTATTATATTCATATTGGACATAAACACCTAACACGGATCGATCAAATAATGAATTTCATTTCCACAGTTTATTTTATAATGGAAATGCTCAGTCTTTACTCGGGCGATGTACTTGATGACGCCGCTGTAACCTTTCAGATATCACTTGGTTATCTTTGGGGTTTTGGACACAGTAAATATGCTTCAAACAACCTATTACAAAAGAACCTTCGAGAACCAATCACTTGCCTACTGTATCGGTAAGTGTATATCAAAGGCGATCACTTAGTATGGACGTAATTATACGTCATGATTTAGGAAACTTGTGGGAGACACATTTCCTAGATAATACCTACCATTAAATTGTCTGTTTGTCGGGACATTCTAAGTTTAACATCTCCAGTTTTAAAAACCAGTTGTATTGTTAACTGTTAATCAAATACAGACACATAGTATGGACGTGTTTGTACCACATGACTGATAAAAGTTTCTTACATTACTCGATTTTGAGACATACTTCCTAAAAAATACGTACCACAAAACTATCTGTTTGTCGGGACTTTTTGAGTTTAACATTTCCAGTTTTAGAAACCAGATGAAGTGTTAACTTTGTAACAAAGACGGTCACATAGTATGGGTGTACCGAATGATTCGGCAAACATTTCTTTTATTATGGGATTGGGAGACATAGGATCTAAAAATACTTACCACAAAACTGTCTGTTTGTCGGGACAATTTGAGTTTAACATTTCCCGTTTTAGAAACCAGATGTATATCGACCGGGATAGCTAACCGATCGTTGTGTATGGTGATCGTCAAATGGCCGGTCTTTTCCACTGTCATGTAGATTTCTGTCTGACATATGCATCCATCTATTGCCTCTTGGTGCTTCTTACGTTTAACGTCTGTAGTAGATACAATAAGTTACGCAGAAGAACATGGCAAATATCTTTAAAAAGTTCGATTTCATCATAAATCTTCTGTTCATCACTTAGTTTATAATACCTCACTCTGACTTACTACTGAAGACTTCGACAACAAATATTACAAAGGAAAAGCATGCACCTTCTGAACAATTTATCTTTGTTGGCAAATAGCTGTACCCAACATTATAGAGAAACTGTAAAGTATAGAGGATATTTCATAGTACGTCTATGAAGAGTGTGGAATAATGAGGGAATAATGCACGAGTTCTGTCGGTAGGAAACTTGGGAAACAAAAGTGTCCCAATGTGGGGAAATCATGCGGTCAGACCGGTACTCATAGCCGGGACATCCGCAAACTGTGTGTATGCCTTACGACTGAGCTATACGTTAAGCCTTCAGACTCATCTCTACCTTGTTAATCGAGACGCCATCTACATACAACATGTTTAGGAAATGTTGGGAGGACGGTTAAGTACACTGTATACCGCGATTATATTGTAGTACTGTTGAAGCATTTGTTAAACCCCGATCTAAACTATTCAAGCTCGCGTGCGACAGTCCACGTCAAAAGTAGCTGTTGTTTATTTTGCAATTTTCTTAAAGTAAGCATATGACTTATTCCCATTGGTTATGTTAGTTTTACATATAATCTGCACACATTCAAATATCTGAATTGCTTTAAAAAGAACAGCCTAATTATTTCATACTTGAGGGGACATTTGCTGGATTCTGATTGAAGAACACCTATCCATGATCTACGTAGCTCCTTATTAGTACTGTACAATAATATTTGAACGAACATCCATGCCTTAAAACAATTATTCGGTAACGACAGACGTCGAAGATCCGTATTGACGAAATCACGTTCATACAATGACCGCAGGTAGGAAAGATAAGACGAGTCTTGAGGTGAAGTATTAGACCAAGAGTAGTTAGCCGCTATCTTAGTCTCCCGTTCATTTTGAAGTTGGCATTAAGAGGCGCATTTTCAGGGCAAGAGTAGCTGATGCTTACTCAGCCCCACAGTATAAAGTTTGCACTCAGATGAGCAGTTTTTAAACCAAGAGAAGTTAGTGCTTACTTAACATCTTGGTTTGAAGTAAGTTTTAATTGTTGCAGTTTTTATACAAAGACTAGATAATTCGTACTAAGTAGCCCCTGAGGTTGAAGTAAGCATTCAGAGTTACAATCTTTAGATCAGGAGTGGTCAATGCTCACTTATCCCCTCAATTTGAAGTCACCTTTATACTGCAAGGCTAAGCTACCGACCAACTATGCCCGGTCTGAAAAACACACTTCTGGTACCGGACAAGGTCACTCGGCTCGGCGCATTTGTCGAAACTCACTTTTAAAGTTTTTACATTTGAATCGGCTGCCCATTGCATGTGGACTAAAACACCAAGTGTTCTTACCATGGTCCGTGACTGGTGTATATGTAATCTCCGCCCCGCTATACTTGTTAATCCAGAATATTTTAGGTTCTGACATGTCCAAGTCCCCAAGAGACCAAATTGTGGCTGACAGCTTAAACGTATCCGTCAGATTTAAGCATTGGTAACTGAACGTTACGTCCTGAAAAGCACAAAATCAACAAATAAAAGCTTGAAGAGGAAGTTTTGAAATGGAAAGGAAAGAATGAACGTCTTATTCTATCATAATGTATCGAAGGTGATTTAATTAAAATATGTAATTTTGCAATGCCTTTTCAACGAAAAAAATCAAAAGTTATATCTACTTTTGTCTAAATAGCAGTTTCACACAGTCGTGTAAATATGTAATTTCGAAGTATGTTGTTGGTAAAGCAAACAAGAAACATTCCGTACTTTAACATAAGTGTTCGAAAACACATATTATGCCGAATGTGGTTAAAAACAATAATCGATTTTAAGATCAATAAGTATAACATCTTACTGTTTTTCCTGAAAGTGTAGGTATTGGTCCGTGAAGAATATATTTGGTATATCTCATAGGTACCCCACCCACTTCTTTATCCCTGACTAGTTTCATGAGGTAGAACTTCAATAATGTCGACCTAAATCCTGAAAAGATACAATTAAGTTGCAGGCGAATTTCCCTCGCTAAGTTCTTGATTACTGATCAGAACCCTATAATTCAAATTCTTTTATTGTACTTTAGGCCACCGGCCCATATACATACATGTTAAAACAAACAAAGTACATTTAATGACAAATTTGATACGGCGCATAATAATGTGTTGTTATGGCTATTACACTTAAGTACACTTTAATTCTACTATGGTGACATCGTTCCAATAAAACGTAAACTTGCCTGATAACAGGCCGAGGTTACGTTCCATGGAACGAATGCAAAGATTTTCACCAAACTTTCTGTTATACTGTATCATTTTACAGTTTGAAATAATAAGTTGATAACGTTGTGCCCAAAGTAGAACTCGTTCCTAATAAACGGACTCTCCATTGGCCACAACGCTCTCAACAACTATGATACAGACACGTCATAGTTGTTACGTATCAAAGAGAGAGTACATAAAACATAATTATAAATTATACATATTTAAAGCTTATTCATAAGTCCCACTCTATCCAACTCCTGAATCCGTTTTTCTGTAGCATAATATACATACATGGCCAAATTTCTTATAATGACTGCGTCCTTATTAGACATAAGGATATTAAATTTGTTAAAATTTGGAAATAAATAAAATTTCTTTGCAATGTACCTTTTTCGTAGGTCTATATAAAGAGGACATACTAAAACAAAATGAAATTCACATTCTATAACATTGTTGCAGAAAGGACACAATCTAAGGTTTCTTTCTATGCCTAAATGGCGCCCCTTTTCGATCATAAGATTATGACCAGACATTCTAAATGTTGAAAGGCATTTCCTAAACTTTGTAATATCTACTACTGTCAAATATGTTTCAACAGCAAAATATGGTTTGAACTTACAGTACAAGGTAAGTTTACTACTCATATTGCAATATTCATGCCATGTTTGAATAAACTGGTCCCTTAATCTAATTTCATAAGAGGCAATAAATTGTTTTGTATTTCTAACATTTTGGTTCTCCCATACGTATCCAAAACCGTTAAGGAAAAGACGTTTTCTAAGTTTTGAAACCCAGTTATGAAAACCATTTTCATCCAGATGTTTCAGCATAAAATAACATTTTTTAACATATCTATGGTCAGGCATATCGAGTATCTTTATAGTGTTGGTACTTATTCGAATTGTTTCGATGAGACGATTCTAATGAGTAACTACAAAACAGGATTAGACAAATTATCTTTTTTTTTTTGCGTGTAAACAACCCATTTATGCACACTTATATAGATTATTGTAAGTTACCAAACATCATAACAATGTAAGCGGGAGGCCTCTTATACCAATGGGTCACTGTGTTAACCCACTATAAATAGTGTGAAAGTGTAAATAGCCTAAACACAAGACAGTAACAGACAACAGCCGTAGAGAATGAAATAAAATGAATGTTCTGTTTTACAATGACTCAAAATAATCCTTTGGAACAATAAATATTTACAAAATTTATCTAACACCTAACGCTATACAATTCACATATCTATGTTCCATTCAAAAGGAATTGTCATTTTGAAAGCATTTTTTTATTTTCAACGAGAAAATAAAAAAACGAATTATACAATCGATAAAAATGTTACTACGAAAACTGCTTTCTTTAACATTGAGGTCTAGCTTTGATAGCCTAACACTCGTTTTGTTATAACTCTCCGAGGACTGATATCTGCCCCTAAAATAAACATAATACTTGCCTTGTTTTTGAACCCACTTTAAGCTTGCACGGTCGTGAGCATTTGTTTGAGAAATCGCAACGTTTTTCGGCGCTTCTGGTAAAGGCTTGAACCCAGTAGTCGTCCGCAAAGGGGAGGTATTTTCATTGGAGAACTCTGTATGCAAGAAATTTATTGTTGTTAACAACCAAACTTGTATCATTAACGGATTTTGATTCTGTTTGAAAGGTAACTCAATGATATCTAGATATTTCTAATCATCGAAAATGATGACATACAGAATTCGCAAAAATTGTATTCGTTTGCGTGCTTTGCATCTACAGTGCAACATTGTTACAGCATATTCGTCCAACGATACTTACAAATTATCGCCGTATTTTTTCTTTAGATTGCGGCAGTCAGTCTTGACATGCCAACGTGAACACCAAAGTGATTACCGAAGAGGTTACCAATAGGAACACCAAAAGCATCACTCATGGAATCACCACTGGAATTACCAAATAGGTAACCAAAGGAATAGCGACATGGATCATCAATTGGAGTACCTAATTCTCTTGCAAGGGTCAGTTCTGGAGAAATTTCTGGAGAAAGTTTTTTTTTCAAACAATATTTTCTATCCGACTACAGACCTATCATTGATCTCGAATTCATTTCGTCGTGTGAGAACATTTTGAGTCGTAAATAGTGTGTATTGTATTGATGTGAACTCACCATTTGTGACATCTGTAGAAACTATTCGGATATCACCACCATTATCCTGGAAAAGAAATATATATCTAAGTCATCCTAACCCTTTGTTTTTGTGTCGTCTGCTTTCTAAAACCTTAGATATCTGCTTAATTTAATGAGGAAAGCTACCTAGAAAAGTAAACAGGTTAGATCACTGGCCAGCCGTCAATTTCCTTAGCGGCTGGCCTGGATTTAACCTGTTTACATAAGCATGAACTCGGTTCAAGCACTATCAGGGTTAAGCAGGCATGTACTAGTTCATATACTAGGACATATATAGCACATGCTTTAACACCGATAGACGTTAAGCTTAGGTGTGACTATTCGAGTATTTTCTTCATTGTACTCTGCCAATGATCAAATCATGCTTTTTGTTTCGGTTAACCATAGTGATCATAGAGTGAAAGTCAAATAACGTCCATACATATAACCTGATCTTACCAAGGGGAAGCTCTTCCCTTTTGTGTTACCAACATTTTAGAACCTCCAAAAAGTTTATGAGCGGGGTTTTGCGAAGTAACTGAAATACGTTAAGAGCTATGTTTAAATCGTCGAGGTTTACCGATGAACTAGACAAACTATTTCAAACTTCGAACGAGCTATAAATGATTTGGCATCCGCATTAGTATTTCGGTTATATTGTGTTTGAAGCATATTTTCTTCACTCTGGTTGATTACTTTCTGGATACACGATCAGTTCTTGCGCCGATTTGTGGGTTAGTCCCGGCATTCTCACTCAGCCACTAACGGGGATCGAACCCGGAATCCTCAATTTATAAGTCAACTCTCTTCCACTGCATCTCTGTCGACCACCCATTGCTTTTTGAAATTTCAAATCTTTAGTGCACTTGATTGTTGGAATATAAAACGCATGAACAGTATTCAATTGTCTATCAATGCCAGGCTTATTATAGATGGAAGAGGATCACGGAGTAAGGGCTGGTCCAGCCTAAAATCCTCGGCATTCATAAGGCAGCAAGGAGCCTTCGTCTAATTAAAATCTAAACCTAAACTTAATATTGTTGTAATCCAAGAGGAAGGGGGCTGGATTTAGACTAACTGTACTGATTAAGCCATGTTCGCCTTATATTTTACAGAGGCCTGACTCACAATGATTCGTACATTTACGTCTACGTTTACAAAATTGTCGGAACCCTTGAATCTCAGAAGCAACTTTCCTTTTTTTGAATAAACCAAGACATCTAAAAAACGTTTGAAATTACAATAAAGGTTTCACATGTACATGTAGGACTCGTGTTCGGATCACATCTAAGTTCATGTTTCTCTTTGTATTTACGTTTACGATGAATCTATCGTTAAAACTTATGTGAGACAGGTCATTGATCTACATTTTAGTGTGGATAGAAAGAAATAACTTTATCTCTAGCTCGACCCTGCAGAGAGTTGTAGCCCCCTTCCATTTCACTGTAGAAGTCAAACACATTCGTATTCGTGCATGGATTGGTAAAAAGGTTTCGCGTTTGTCCAAGATAACCCTTTCCCAAACAATAACGACATTTGAACACTTTGTTGTAGACGACTTTAGAAAACATTGTGGGGGGGAAAGGAGAAATTGCTCGTGACGAGCAATTTATCTTTTCCCACAATGTTTTGTGCCCTATCAGAAGATTATTTTTCAATTTCCTCACATTTTGAAATGTCGTCTGCAAACTCTTTCAATTTGGGACAGTCGGACATTTGTTGTTTGGGAAAGGGATAATCGAAAAGGCAATAAGAAAACTAGGGCATAATGCCTCGGTGACTTTCAAAAGCGATATTATTTACAATAGAGTGATGGGGGACAAGTAGGACCGGATCAAGTGTTTAATCGTTGTCCATTTGTAAGTCAACTGGAAGTAATACCCCCTTTAAAATTAAAAACTGTTTCATTTAGAGATCGCAACCACACCCAACCAATTTGAATGGAAGACACTTGTTACGTAACTGCCTCACTCTCTACAGCATAGCAACAATTAATAAAGACAAGATATAACCTCTGCGTTACTGAGCCGTCTCTTTAGATCAGTGGTTATGGTCCTGGACTGTCATCCGGGAGAACCGGGATCGTGTCCCCACAGGGGATTATAAATAAAAAGTGGGGTTTTCTAGCTATGCTTTGTTGCGGACATTGTTCGTAAGACCCAACATAGAAATTTGGACAATATACCGCAAGGTGTAATATCTATTGTGATGAATATTTTGGAGTATTGAAGGCACATAAACGTTTGTTTTGATGTTTTAACGCTAGTTTTATCACAAATGCTTTTTAGGTAACAGTGCGACAAAACAATACCTCTTGCAACCAAATCCGGTCTGTTTGATCCGCAACTGGATTTTCAGGCCTAACACGTTTATACTTACCATGCTTGTCAGTAAAAGAGAATACATCGCAACATTTTTTGTCAATATTTCTTTGACAGTGTTAGGTATTGAGCTCAACATTTTTCAATTCACGAGGTTGGCAATCCAACATAAAGGCGACAGAAAATAATGAAGGTTTGACAGAAGGCGTACATAACGAAAGAGTGAATTCCGATTTGTCATTACATATGACGTCGTCTGTTCCGTCAGGATATATTTTACACAATGGTCATAACATCCTTCATGAAAATCACACCAAAATTGTCGTCCTGAATCAAACCTTACAAACTCTTTACAGGGGTAATCTCCCTTGTGCTACAAATAACCTCTGTCATCACGTGAACTATTCGGCTGCGTTAAGCCCCTTTCCGAACGATACTTGTCGTTGTCATATATCAAAATAAGAGCACCGTAGGTCAAGTCATCATTTACAGAGGAGACAACAAGAAATATTTTCCGAACCTAGCAAATAAAATAAGATCCCGACATTCGTTTCGTCAACGTTATTCTCGACGCCATAGTATGAGCATTCCTCGTTAAAATTTGCTGAGCATTGTATCGCGTCACGTCACGTGACGCATATATAATGGCAGTTGTTGATAACATGAAACGTGACATTGACCAATTAAGAAGAGTTAGTTATGGTGTACAAAATAGACCGAAATTGTAAAATGGAGGTTCAACGCCATTTATAATTTCGGTCCATTCCGTACACCATAATTAGTCAGTCTATCAACAAAGTGTGATCCGGGGAGACTTAACACATGTATTGTAAGCCAGTTATTGCGCTTGCACGTCATGGAGTGTTGGTAATAATTCCATACCTTCATGATCAAAAAGCACGGTGATTCCGCTGCACCAAGCCACCAAACGCTTATAAATAAAACAACTGGAACATTATTCCCGTATCGGATCAGCTGCATCGTCTGTGTTAATCATGTCTGGCTGACAAAACAAGTTTAACCGAACACTGTTAGTGTTTACATTTATATGGATAGGAAATTTATGATTTCGGGATGTTAAATAAACGTAATAGATAGGAAATAATTAGAGATTGATTAACTTCCGAATCTTGTTTTTGAAGTTTTGGGTCATTGCATTATTTTCACGAACAATTGGTGATATTCGTATAATATACCATCTGGGGATAGATATATTTCAAAAAAGGGTTGTCAAAATATATGCCATGATGAAAAAAGCCTGTGTCCGAATGTCCATTTTGGCTTATATAACGTTGGTCATTAGAGGGTATGTTGAGTATCATAAGAAACTGTTCCTGGTTGAGAAATAGCAAATACATTTGGTCATATATTGGACCGGGGTACTTTTCATCAGTTGGGAGTTGGTTAACTTTTCGTATCATATTGATATTTCATGGGCACTGACAATGTTCATTATCTTTGTTTTATTGATAACAACTTGAAAGACCTTGTATTAATTGTGCAAAGTAAAGCATGGAAATATCACCTATGAAAATATTCCGTTTTCGGAAATTGGTCTAGTGACTAATGAAATGCCTTTAATGATCTTTTAACGTCCGCTTTTCCGAGTTGACAGGATATAATACCAAGAAAGATGAACACATGATAACGATATAATACGTTGTAAGGCAAACAATGACGATACAGAAATATTAACGGAATGAACCGTTCTTTCTGCGTAGTTGTCTGATCTTATTCGAATGGTAGGTTAAAGAGAATCGTGCAATACGCCGTCAATATGTTCTAGAAGGTATTTTGTTTTAATGGGACATACTGCCGTGTTAACAGTAGTTTGTTGTTTTCCAGCTACCTAGTCATTTACCGATTTTCCTGGCTTTAAATGGCTCTCCCATGTCTTGCCTAAAGGCACTCTCAAAAAGAAATAAAGTGTCACTAGAACGGAATAGTACCAGAACCAACTGGTAGTATACAGAAGGAACTATGAAGAAGCCAAGTTGGATGTTACTATATATGACTATATATGGAAGGACAGGAAATAACTTCGGGCTCACGCCAGAAGCAAGGAAACTATCAGGCGGTTAACCATCGTCGATATTAGGGCGTGTGTGATTATTGGAATTTCGGTTTCAAACCTGTTATTGTACTCGGCTTCCTTTTATGTTTATTTCCTACTTTGACCGTTATAACTCCATGTCTGGCCAATAAACCGCACAGGGTATTGTATAATCATTGAACGTGTTTGTTCACAGATGAGAAAACTTGGAAGTCCAAATAAAATGGTGATGAAACAATGCAAATATTGTGTAGGTGTATGAAATCGATTAAAAGTATTTATTGAAAGCATTGTCCATTCTATCAGCGTCGATATATCAAGGTTTGTACATTCTATAGAGTTCAACCCGTTTCAACGCTTTTGGGATTAAATACAGATATACTCGCTAAATACAGGCTCTAGACACCTTTACACAAACTAATTCCTCTTCCAATGGATACTCTTCAGTGCGTATCATATAACAGTACAGCTGTTGTTCAGTTTGAAAGGAATCAAGTTTTAACTTTCAAATTTCTCCAGATCTGGGAACAAAAAGCTTTAAAAACCTCCTGCGCCACCAATATCATATTCCATGACAATATGAGTCACTCATTTAAACTCCTATTATCAAGTTTTGTACACATATATTGCTCTGAAATGCTTTTTATGATTTGACCAATTGAAATTTCATCCTATTTCATATAGTCATTTTGCCAGGTATGGGATATACCCATATGAACCAAATCTTGGCTTATTATCACATACAGAATAAGAATATATCTAACATAACACGTCTTAACCATTTTCACTGTGGTTAAGGATTTATCCTTCTATCACAAAAGTTTCCATCGAATATCACAAGGATAAATTATATTCTTGGTCTACTTTATCCTCTGTTGCGACTTTTAATTTGGTCCCATCACAATGCCCTTAGATATATATGCATGGGTTAAAGGTTTGGGCTATGAATAGTTTCTGTAAATGCAGTTGCGTAAACCGAAATTCTTTTTGAATGTACCTATTTCTCTTTCTATGATGTTTTAAACTTTACACAGGTATATGAAAGTTGCGTTTTCAACTTAATCATAACTGCGAACCACTAGTTTACCTATCGATACTCAAAGTTCGTGAACAAGAGGAACTATAAAATGGGTTGAACTCTTGATAACAAAATAACAAATGTGTAAACTTTTTGATACTTTTTTAGCAAAATCTTCAGTAATTCACAAGAACAGGTATTTTTTAAAAGAAAATGTTCTAAGCGCCACATATAGAATTGTTTTAACCTGGATTACATACCCCTTAACATCTAATTTTCTATAGTACGACGGGCACCAGACAAAGAATTGTTTTCTCAAGAGGCGTGGCCAAACCGGTTCTGGTGGTTTGGTCACTTAATAAGGACACATGATTGTAAACAGTGGTCATTCTAAGCAAACTCCATTTCGTAGCTGAACTCGTCATGTTAAAATTCGGCTGTGCTGCAATGCTTTTTAATACAAGCAAAGCAACAATAAAGACAGCTGTCCGGATTGGGTACGTGTCCGGAATACAGTTCCGGACACGTACACGGTATTTAAGGTAAAGTATGAGAAAAATGCGTTTTATCGCTCGACTGAAACGTTCTCGTGAATGTTACGGATAAACATTTCCTCTTAGAAATTATTTTTTTCTTCTGTCATTTTCTCGTAGACGGCTAGCATCTTCATGACGAATTTACAATACAACACAGTATTTGCAGTAGTACATATACATAGTACACAGTTCAAAAAAGACTTTTTTTATATCATTACCGCACACTTTAAATCGGCGTATTCATAAATCCATTAGCATGTCTGTTACGAATACGCTCATGTCATAAAGACGTGTCTTAGAGATCGATTTGAGAACCGTATCTTTTTAAGTGAGACATAAGAACACTATGAAAAGTAAATGTAACAAGATGCCACCTTGCCTTATACCCTGTACGATGTAGTATGAGCCTGATAGACGACAAGGGGTTGCAATACAGCTGGTACACCCCCAATACTATCCATACTATACGATTAAATATCCTAAGACATTCACCTGTTATAGAGCAGTTGAAGAGTGCGCACACTCTGCTCGTATTTGGTGATGCCTGTTAACAAACATTAATGAGTCCCCAATCAATATCGTTTTTAATATATTTTTCAGACGTTCAGTGGCTGTACACTATTGGTTACATAGACCTTATCAAAAGACATTTAGAAGAAATTCTAAAAAAAAATTATTTGGCTTTTATTTTCACCCTCATCTTCATTATGAAACATTGTCTTTCGTTGCATCACTTGTTTTGCATATATACTGACGTGAAAAAGAAACGCCTCATTCGTTTTAAAAACATATTTATTTCATCAAAACGTAACACAACAATTGTATCCTAAATTATCAATCCATGTTATTAATACCATGTTTGGAAAAGATTGTTACGTAAACACGTCATTTAATGTCTTAATTTGCGTTATGAACACCTCACCCCTTGAAAAACGTCAATATCGGGTATGCCCTCCCCTCCTGTCAATTACTGCTCGAAGACGGCGTGTCATGGAGTTACATAAATTTCGAAGTAGGTACCGTGGAATACGTGCCCACACCTCATCTAGTGCAGCGGTCAGTTCCTGGACGGTTCGATGTTGGGGATGACGTTTACGTACACGAAGTCCGAGGACGTGTTCGATCGGGTTACCGTCTGGTGAAACTGCTGGTCAGTCTAAAACATCAATACTATTGCCTGTCACAAAGTTTCGTGTCAATCGGGCTACATGTGGACGCGCATTGTCTTGTTGAAACGTGAGTTCTACGTGTCGGTTGAACATTGTCAACACAATTGGCCTTAAAACTCCATCCATGTACATCCGGGCTGTAAGGTTTCCACGAATAACGACTAAATCAGTCCTGAATGTGTGGTTGATATCCGCCCATACCATCACTCCTCCTCTACCGACACGATTGGGCTGCAAAATACAGTTAGGAGTGTATCGTGTATTACGCCGTCTATACCCACGTTATCGTTCGTCAGCTGTCGAAATATTAAATCTCGACTCGTCACTGACCACTTCCCTACTCCAATCAAATCCTTTCGCAGGTTGTTCTGTGCCAAGCGCATCCGTTCCCCTCGATGACCTCCTGTAAGCACAGCGCTACGTTGAGGTCTCCGGTAAAAATTCCGCGCTCTCGCTGTCGATTTCGTACTTTATTTCGACTTATAGCGTGTCCGCGATTGCCAATGACAGCAGCCGACGACGATTGTGCCGTTAGAAAACGGCCACGTAGATGACGTTGACGAATATAAACGTCGTGTCGCACGGACGTTACACGTCAGCATGTACCGAAACGTTGTCTGTCTTCGAGACTTCCAGTGGACACGATTCACCAATCTCCGGATAGTGGATCTGGACACGTTAAAGTGCCGTGCAAGAGCTTCTTGTGAAAGTCCGCTTTCCAGCATTCCTAAGATCCGTGCCCGTTGTTCATTATTAAGACGTCGCATTTTTATTGACGTCTTTTCCGTCGTTATTTTGTGAATTCTGAATTGTAAATCAACTATAGATGCAACCTGTGTAAATTTTAAGTGAAAGTACCTCGTGTTAATTGTGTACTAGGCGCACGTGCATATTGTGCAATGGTGCGCACCCTGAGTTGCACGAGACTAAGCATTGAACTTTTTTCACGCTTACAGTTGCAGTTACATATACATTTCTATTATTATATGTAGAGTTATAAAAGTAAGTTATCAAAAAAAAAAAAAATAAGTTATTTACATTTTAGAGTGATGACGTCAGTATACTAGTTGAGCACTCGAACACGTCATTCCGCCTTTGCTAATTTAGCTGATTTTGAATACATTGCATTCAAAGCATTGGCAGTGTATCCAGAAATGTAAAAAATTGGTCACTTGATGCAGTCACTTTCACTCGGGAAATAGTTGAACTGTCAGATGATGATGAGACGAAGCTTTTGTTCGGCAGAACACACACAATTGGGTATATCTTTGACACTGACACAAAGCTCTCGCTAGACATGTAACTAGTCGTAGATTCGAAGGACTATAACACAGAACACACTTCACGATGATGTCCCACTCCGACGCATGTAAAATCAAGAAACTGTCAATTTTTCCTGGTTACCCCGGGGTCGAGATGGATGTCTGTCAGGGCTTGTCCTTGCTACAACAGTCTGACCAGCATCTCTAAGGCCGAGTTCCATCTCATGGAGACTTCTTGGATGAATGTGTGTTTAGCGATTCCCTTGGCACGTTGTCTCTCGGCTATATCAGTGTTGTCGAATGTTTGAAGTGGACCACTAGCTTCGACTTCTGCTTGTTAATTTCGTTACGGATGGAAGTTCCCAAGCTGGTTTTAGAGTGAGCTGGAGAGTGTGACCAGAACAGCCTAGGTCACCCCATCTTTCGCACGGTCGGCCAGCACTATCCATAATCCTCGCGTTGTTATCGAAGATTACAGTCAAAATGGCCCACGGTCAGAACAGCCCGGACTTAGTTAAAACGACCCACGGTCAGAACAGCCCGGAATTAGTCAAAACCGCCCAACATATCAGAAAAAATAAAAAGGCAAAGAATGATTTAATTGAATTAATTTTAATAATAAAAGTAATATATCAATGTACAAAAAGAATTCATTGTCCTTCTCCCGGGATCGCTGCCTTATAGAAGGTACTGCATCTCTTCAACAGGCTGGTTGTAGATAAGTTTCCTCCTGTGGGATTCCGTTGCAAACAAAATGTGTCTTCGGTCATCAACCTTTAAGTCGGCCTGAATGAACCCCGCGCATCATGGTTGAACTGGAAGATAATGACAATTTATTGCACTAATTTATTTATTTATTTCTATGTATGTACTGTCTTACATACTTCCGGCTGATGTTTGTGATGCTTGATAATTCGATATTATACATACTATTTTCTTAAAAAATATATGAAGATTAATAAGTCGTCCGCCCTTTTAAAAGAACAAGTATAAAGAAGAACAAGTACAATGTATATGTTTCATTAAAATAATGACCCCATTGACGCGCTATATCTTTTGGACAACGGTATACACATTCAGTAATCTTTAAACCTCCTTGATATTGTTGAATTGAGCAATTTGATTTTTGTTTACTATATAAACGCCAAATTGTAACTGGGTCTAATTCTGCAGCTTTATAAATATTTTCATTGAAGTAACTAAGATACCTTTCAGAATAAAATCGATGTGTTTGCCTTAAAAATCTATTCGCTTCTATGTATGCTATATAACATGAATGCTGATTTTCCCTAGGTCGGCCGAGCTTTTACCATTCTCGTATTTTTAACACGCATATAATAAAGTAATTCTTTATTTCCCTGTACCAGAAAAGCTTCAGATACGTTCTATACTATGCCATAAGTATCACTAATTTGTGTTTTGTGTTCATTGCATGTACTTGGTAAATGATAGTGCGTTGCGGATCATTTAATTTACCAGTCAATACACTTTCATACTCCTTCAATTGATTTCCAGTCTTATAAGCCCATTTTATGCGCAATTTTTCAATTTGGCATATAGATTTTAAGCATGATTGGTCTATGATTATAGGTACATTAAGACTGTCATCATCGTCAAATATAGAGCAAAAACTTATGGTGTTTATACTTTCAGTTGGAATAAGTATATGATCTATATGGGACTCTGCTTGTCCATCATAGGACACGAATGTTATGGAGGCACCTGTTCATACTGGTAGAGTTCCAACCGAACATAGACAATGTGTTTTGGTTAATTCTTGTAAACAATTACTAAGCCTATCAAGCGTTTGGAGTTTGCAACATTTAAATGCACATTAAAGTCGCACGTTATACGGTTCCTTCGTTAGAATATCTATTAACAACATCATGCATTTTATTCCATGTTATAAGAAGACTTTTCATAACCATGATATCTACTTGATAGATATACCTGTAAAATGTAAAGAGTTGTGTTATTTTAATGTTGTTTCATGTTGCATGTTGCAACGACTTTTTCCACAATAATGCGACACCTCCTTTTCTAACGTTTCTACTATGTAAGTAATAGGCTTGCATGTCTATTGCAGAGGTACTTATACCTATATAAGTGTTGTCTATGCTATTAATGAAATGACCATCCCAAGGATAGAGCCATGTCTCAGAAATACCACAGACATCGATATCGTTGTCTTTTAAAATTTTACTCAGATAAAGACTACTTTACATGGGACCGGTTGCATTCCATTTTACAGGGCCTCCCTTGGAATATTTTTTCTTGTCGCAACTACGTTCGCAAATTGGATAGTTTTGGAGCCAAATTTTAAAAAAGGGAGCCAGAATATGAGCCAATTTTAAGTGGTCAATAATAAGCCGTACTTGAATAAAAGAGGCCAGTACTTTGGAATTGAGAGACAAAAACAATTTATCACATTTTTACACTTTATTTTATTTAACATACACTTTTTATATTACAGCACAAAGCACCATTTGAAGAAATTAATGCATAATCCTTCGAGTCTTTGCCTTTGACCAAACCTTGAATGCGTATTCAAAATTGAAATATTTACGACTATGGTCTGTTTGATGCTATCACGGACAGTGTGATCATCATAATCAAAAGTGACCAAACCATCGGAGTATGTGGTAGGCTCGGAGGAAATCTTCTCCAAAACCTGACCGAGAGACTGACCAGGAGAAGACCTGAGGGACTCTAGAGTACTGACTGTTGACTCCAGCAGGGGAGTAACCTCACAAAAATCAAATTCTTTCTGCTGATACATCTTTGACAAGATTGACAGGGGTTTCAACACATCTGCCAAGAAATTGAGAACATAGAGGAACTTGCGACAAGTAATAGGCTTATGCAGAGAAAGAGCTCTATCAGTATTTTCCTCCAGAAATACCGAGACTAGGGAACTGTAGTTTTTAACTATGACATTTACAGATCCTTCAAAGCTAAGCCAACTAGTATGGAAAATCAGTTTAAACCTAATGACCTGTGGTATGTGACAGCATAGATTCAAGATAAGGCATATCATATTCTTTAGGGAATTATTGAAGTACTTGAAACACTGTCCATGATCTCCTGAAACTTAACAAGGTACGGAAAAGCATCTGCACCTGCGCAACAGCTCAACATACCAGGGACATCCTACTTAAGCCGAGTACTGAGAACACACATACTTTCTAGATCAATGCGCTTAGTTGACAGCAGGACTTTCACCTTTCCATAGATGGACTGAGTATTAGCTTTGACCAAGCTGTCTATACCTACGAAGTATGTGTGGGGTTCAAAGTAACCAAGAGAGTCCGACTCAAGAATCTAAATGTACGTAATGATGTTTTGATGAACAGAAACAGCTGTGCTTTCGTCAAACATTCAACTAAATTTACCACCTAATCTCACTTTCTCTAATCTATCTCTCTCCAGGACAGAGGAGATGGCAGCCTGGCAATCAGCTACAGACGCTGAGTGGCCATACGTTGTGTAAGTGTCAACCTTCAGGTCTGCAAGCTGAGAGACACCCTGAAACAAAAAAGGTATTACATATTTCACTCTTATGTATATGAGTCAACCTTTTAGGACTTGATATCACTTTATTAGTATGTTGCTTTAATGAAAATAGAAAATGTCAGGTGTCCTTAAATGATTATCTATATTCAAGGTATCCAAAATTTGAAACAGTGATGGCCCAACTAAAATGCATTCTTTTGTCATTTGACCCTAGTCTGCAACCATTTCTTAAACTATTTGTTGGTATTTTACCTGGTGCCGCATCAACAACGACTGAATTTGCCAGGTTCTGTTTCTTAAAGCATAACCTTTTTGATACCTTTGGAGTTTGCATTCTTTGTCACATTCTCCTTCTTTAAGATAGTACAACCATTTGAAAAGCTGTTTGATTTTTGTGCCTTTTTGGCAAATGTCACGAAACATGGATTTTAACTTATGCTCAAATCTTAACCAACTGTTCCTTATTTTACACGAGTCTTTAAAAATGTTCTGGCTTTGGCAAGGAGGAGGTATTCGAATGTCAGAGTCAGCGGATGTTTCGACGGTTAAAGGACTAAGACACAACATGAACGTTCGAGAAGACGTTTGAATTTTCTATTATGACACACTTTTCCGCTGACGTAGCTCGCAATGCGATGGACACGGTCGATTCTACCGCCTTCCTGAAGAGTGTTTGGACAGAAATCTATAGTTTCATTACAATCCTCTTTTCTCCTTTCGTGAGGCGATTTTGGCTCTGAAAAAATGAAAAAGTGTAGTTGCCACTTATAGATTAGTACTGTATGTCTAACATTTCCTCCGAAATTCGTTTGTTTTTCCCTTTTCAAATAATCCATATTTGTCGATGCCTGTTAACATCTGGATTTTCCCGCCGAGATAGTTATATCAATAGAAAGCTGTTTTTCTGGCCTCAACACACAACGGACGGTCAATATGTCTATTGGTTTTAATTTCCGAAATCTTGTGGTTAGACTCGTCGACTTTGTTTTCTTATGAGCTCGCCCATGTGTCCACGTTGGTCACTTTCTGGACTCTTCTTGGTTAACATTCATGAATTTTATTTTGAGACTTCCGGTATCAGCCTTGAAATAAATTTCGGTGCAGAAGTAATAGACTATTGCTTATTTTATAATAGAGGTCCGATAACAGAACCTTGAGGGACGCCAGAAGTTACTTCTGTATCTGTATTTGTATCTATACTTTTCTGGGCCGTAATATACAGCATCGGTGCAACGGAGGAGAGAGAGCTACAGCATGATTAGTCCACGATGAGACAGCTGATCTGAAGCTGTTTACTGATTAGACGCACACAACAGACGATTGCGGCGTAATCTGACACCACGCGTTAGTAGACATATGAATGTTTCACGGATGAGGTTATCATGGGGTGGATCCCGTTACGATAGCAGTGTATCCTTCCAATATTTACCGACACCAACTATCACCAACGTATCATCTCTGAAGTCGATAATTAGGTATGTTACATGTACCTTTAACTTGGACAGCACGCTTTCATCAAAATCACTTTAACATCAAATGTTTAATCTAACTGGTTTAAATTTTTTTTTTTATTATTAACATTCATCTCAAACGGTATTATACCAGTATATAATATATTACATCTCTTTATTTTAATATCTTTGATTACGTTAACACAGTCACAGTCATATGATTTCCTTTTTGAAGTACGCCAATTATTAATTGACAGCAGATTTGTCTATTATTTGTATAAGAAATTTTACCCGACAATAACCAACGCATTCAACGCCATTTCTTTCCTCTTTACCCTCTTCGTTTGCCATAAAATGTATTACTATACATATATGTTGGCACCTCAGCTTCATATTTACATCTACCATCAAATATCTTATCTTTTTAAAATAGCCTACATTTAGTTCCAATCGATATAATCAACATCGTAAATCCCTTTTTGTCTACTATTCTGTTGAATAAGATATGTTGAAACTGCTTAAATATAATACTTTTACAGCGGTGGAACTGCCTTGATTTCAAAAGGAAAAGATCTAAAGAATGCAGCCAAGGACTATATTACTGTTACATATGCAAAGGAAAAAGAGGTTTGTAGACAAGTCTTTACTATATGTTAAGATTAAAGATTGGCACGGGTCTTCGATAAAAATATCGGTTTTTTACAATAAAAAAGATATGATATCTCGTCAAACGTGTGTTTCATTGATGTACAAAACTGTGTTCGGTGCTTTTAAATTGGCATAGGTATATAGTTCTATATATAGTATGAATTAAAAACTTCCAAAAATAGTGTTATTGAATGACGTCCATAGTTTTTACTAAGATAATCTTTAAGTCGTTACTGTACAGCTTATTACCGTTGTGGATTTGAACCTCTGGTCAATCTATGAATAAAGACGTTACGTCATGAGCTAGCACTAATCTCTAGACTAGACCTTAGTATTCAACCATATATGGAGGGTTATGCCTCCGCGAAAAATACTGCTACATAGTAATAGAAATTAATAGATATTGACTCAAAGTAAAGTTCCAAGACTAAACTAAAGATTGAAAACGGTACATGAATCAATTTTGATAATAAGTGACATGCTTATAAGCTAAGTAAACATTTTATATACGATTTGCATGTAAAAACGAATTCCTCTTGTACTTCTGTACCACTTTCGTTTTTGCGAGCAATGTCCGACAGAATCATTGAAGCAGTTACTGACAAAACTTGGTCTTGTATAGTTATATACCATATGCTTTAAGCGGGAAATTGAAAGTAGTCTTAGAATTCGGCTGAATTATCCGAATTCACTTCGTAAACTTGACGTTAAGTAAAATGTCCTTTGCTCGCTCACCTTTTTTTCGCATTTTCATTTCCCAGGTCGGTCATCTATAAAGGTAGTACGTTCCGACAATACGCAAAATGGCACAGGTCATTCAGACCGTTGTTTACACAATTAACATTTGGTGTTTTGTTTAAGTTTCAGATGCGTAACGACTAAAATGTAATGGCGGTTGTTCTACCTATGTTTCATGTACACGTCTACAAGTGGATGTCTTCTTACTGTAGCGTTTATGGTTTTAAGGGTTTCATTAGATTAGACTGCAACACGGGTATTTAAATCAATTTTGAATACTTAAAGGAACGAGAGGGAAATCTGCCCCTTTCGTCATAAAAACGTATAATTAAGAAAAAAAGAAAAATCTGAGTTTGTACGTATTTTGTTATACATGGTTCACACCAACGGCGTTTTGATGGCGCTTTAAAGCGGCGTGGAAAGCGGCAACAAAGCGTATCAAAGCTTTATCAAAGCGTTCGTGCCGTAATAGATCGTGGGAAAGCTTGAACTAAATCTTGACATTCGGCAAAAGCGCCAACATTTTTAAACTTTTTAAATTTTGGGCGCTCTGTCACGAATTGATTAAAGCACAAGAGCGTATCAAAACTTAACAAAGCGTAATAACGCTCAGCAAAGCTTGACTCAAAGCGAAGGAAAGCTTGAGAGAGCGTGGTTCCAAGCGGGGACCCAGTCTTCACGGTCTGTCACCACTTGGTACGCTTCGTTAAGAGGTCTCAAGATGTGCTACAATAGGGCACGAAGATCTGACAGGAGGTCAGACGCTTTCATCCAGATCTGACAGGCTTTGTTACCTTTCATAACGTTTTCATGAGGGATTCGCAGGCTTTCCACGAAATGATACGATTTGAATGAGGCCTGGCTCGTCTTGTTACGCTTTGCTACGATTGGCAAGCTTCCTCACGCTCCCCTACGATACCCACACTGTGTTTCCATCCCTATGAATAGCGCTACGACTTGAGTATCACGCATTGCATAGTTTCCAAACAAAAGAAATGTATTCTGAACATCAAAATCTATTAAAAACGCAAAGATAGGATCCATGAGGTATAGATGCAGTAAAGAAGAGCCGGAAAGTGACGCCGAAGTATCCAACACCACCGCCAGCAGTGGGGCCATGCTGGTTCCAGAGCCAGAACAGACACAGTCTCACCCTGCAGTGGACGATCTCACAGGCATCTCACCAGTTCCAGCAGCAGGAAACGAACCATGTTACTCTGCAAAACTAACACAGACGCAAAAAAAAGAAGAGGTCATTGACTGGCTAAAAGAGAATCCCTCCATCTATTCAAAGAGAATGACAGATTATAAAGATCCGTATAACAAATACATGCTTTAGGAGGACCAAGCTGCTGACAGATGAACCGCTTTGGGGAAGTCGGCTGAGGGGGCTGAGATAATGGATGACCTATCGGCCACGGAAAACTGGTAGTGGGAGGATAGGTCCTTCCTCAAAGGCGCATCGAGACTGTGCAAAGTAGAAACGCGGTGAACATCCGTTGAAGAGGTAGAGGGAACATCAGTACCAGCCATCGCTACTGGGTCTGCTGTACCCCCACTAACACCAGACATTATATAGTCAGACGCTGGATCAAAGTCCCAGTCTACAGAGCACCCTCTCGGAGACTCTCCACTGATTATCTGTCACAGCTTCCTGGGGAAATCATACGGGGTACATAGATCAAGCTCATGGACGTGCATCACGAGGACAGAGGAGAGCTAAGAGGGTGCCTGTAGTTAGTCTGCTGCTTCTAGATCACTTGTGCCACTCTCTCCAAGATATCGTCGAACACCTCAGAGGTGTCAAGCTGCTGTCTTCTTTCTTCAGTGAGCCATGGATTGGTCCAGTAGCTCCTGATAAATGGTCTTCTCCTGCCTGCTGTAGGTCAAGCTCACCTTGTATTTAATGTTCTTACTACCCCTCTTCCACCTCAAGGGCTAAGATGCACTTATACAACAGGGAGACAAACATCATGTCTTCTTTAGATAGATCATGCTCTGGTACGACTAGAACTTCATGATCTTGTTGTTCTGCCATCGTGTTTTGGCTTCAAAGATGCCACGATTTTGTAGATCTGCTGCATATTTACATAGGCTCTGGGTTAGAATCGGCGTATAATCGGCGATCTCGTTATTTCCCAATGCGCAATAGAGCGTAAAAACCCACAACAGAGCTTGATAAACGCGTTAGAGCCTGATTTATAGCGTCATGATCGCTGCAAAGCCTAATAAATCTTGATAAAGCTTATCAATGCTGTGGGGATCTTGGTCAAAGCGTGAGGAACCGTACTAACAAGTCGGGAGAAAATTTGTCTTACAAAGCGACAACCAATTCGTATCAGAGCGTATTCATGTGAGAGCTTATAGGAGCTTATCAGAGCGTAAGAGATCGTGATCTTTTTTGAAAAGTAAACAAAATTGACGGCGCTTTGCCCGCTGATTTAAAGCGTATCATTCGCCGTTGGTGTGAACATTATCAAATTGAGGAGTTTGGTCCGTCAACAGTTTCGAATGACGATATGTCAGTTTATATTGCATACGTAAGTCCACTAACTCCTTTATTCACAGTGGTAATTAAGATCTTGTGCAACAGTTGCGCATAAGTGATCTTTTTCGTAGTAATGGCTTTAGAATTTTGGTTTATCGCAACGGTATGGAGGAAAGAAATAGCCAAACGTTGTCGAGCCGTATACTACATTTCTTCAATACGGAACAAGCGACCTTTGTATTTTGGGGTATATGAGTTTCCTTTTCCATCGGTCTACCATTTTAACTTAACTTAGGTTATCATAGAGGCAAGCAATTATTTGCATATTTTAGAAAGAAGATTGCATTCCGACATCAGATGTCATATTAGAATGCCCGTTTCCTCGAGCCCCAGTAACAGTTGTTGATGAAATGGAGGAAAATATTGGAAATGATAGAATGATTGGATCAACAACTGACAGCAGCATCACAACCGAAGTCTCAATAAAGATGGATGGATATGTCAATTCATTTGAAGTGGATTACTACAGGGATCCAACAATTGAAAAATTCCGAGAAACTATAATGATACCTTACTTGGGAAAAAAGAGACTGACTATTAAGGTAAATTAACTGTACGAAGTCTTTCATTTTGTCTTCATGGTATTAAGGTGACTTTAAAAGAATAGGTGGTAGTTTGGACGATAAGCTAGATTATTAACTGTTTTCTGAAATAGGACAATGTTTGTCTTAAAAAGTCTATGTTGAACGTTCAATACATGTTTTGTTTATAACTACCAATATGAACGAGGGAATGAAGATGGATGACTAAATAAATCTTTGTTTCAAAGACTTTTTTATGCCCATTTTCTGGAGTTCTTTAACAATACAGAATCGTAAAAGAAGAGGAAAATGTTTATTATATTTGTATGTTCGAACATATGAATGTATACTCATTTGGTATTTCACATCAGTGTAGCTTTTTGCGTATCCTAGATAATAGTTGCATTAACCGTACTTGGTTGGTTGAAGATATGAGCAGTTCTTTTTGTATAGGCAATCGCAATGCAACATCATTAATTCGAAGTTACGCCGGTTAGTTAGACACGAATCTATCTTACAATAATGATTCACAATTGACCAATTAATGATGTAGAATTCATATCCGCGAAAGTAGTTTTGTACAAATTATGTGGAATATATCAAAGCAATATTTACAAAACATCACGTTTCTAACAAAGACTAAAATTGTCAACATTTTTGTTGCTGTACTCAGGATTATATTGGAATTGAAAATATCAATAATGGCTTGAACAGATGATCAAGTTGCAAATTTACTTTAAAAGTGAAACATGCGCTCAAACATATAGTACAAAAGTACTTTATAGTACAAAAAATCTAGGTCAAGTAAGTGCTTCATTATGCCTACATTTAAAGGAATTATTTCGCATATAACACATAACTACAGAGTATCAAGTAAATTGTAAATTTACATATAATTAGACCTACTGTAAAAGTAAAGGAACTAATAGACAATATTGTCAATACCTGTGAAATAATTCAATATTGATTTCTGACCATGTTAACGTACAGATTAAAAACGAAAACCGAAATGTAGGATACCTCTCTGTTTATCCCAACTGGTGTGGAATACCGAGGCACGGATAAGTGCACAGTCAGGTGCGATATGCCTGAAATATGACACCACAGCCAACTTATTATACCGGAAAATATTACTTTGGATTAATGCGTACGTATATTATGATCTTTCAAGGAACGCTAGAGACACATAGCCAATCCTTCCAGTGCTCCTAAAAGTGGCAATTGCA
>OX401413.1:36262510-36350566 GCA_947846245.1 Cerastoderma edule | reverse complement strand
AACAGAACAGATCATAGATTTATTGGACAAGTACAATATACACAGTCATTTTACAATACTAACTATTTACAAATACAAATACAAATACAAAACACTATCACCTGATTTAATGATTATATTTTATGGATTTCGCGAAAAAAGCTTAATAGATAATTTAAGGGAAAAGAAAGAGTGAAAAAAAAATGTTTATCTACATCTGGACATGGACACTAAGTAGGCTTTTTCGATCATCTAATGCTGTTTCAATAAATTTTGATAAATTTATCAAAACAATGAAGTCATTTGAAGACATCAGAGAGTTAAATTTGTGTACCGAAGGCTTCTTGAAATAATAGTTATTATTAAAAAAAAAATCCTAATATTTTGAAAAGCTTGACAAATACAAACAAAATGGTAAACATCTTCAATATCAAACAGTATCTTTCATCTCTGGGTTTATTGTTCTGTGAGTACCTTCCTGTTTGGATCCTCAGAGAATGAGCTGATAGTCTCATTCTCCTTAAATGAAATCTTAAATCAACAGGCACACTATCTAAATACGGTTCGTAAGATAAAGTTAATTTTAAATGCCGCAGTTCTGATAGTGCCGCGCTAGACTCTATAGATCCATACCATTCTTGAGTAAAGCAGTCAATGACTCTGTTTTTAAAGGTCGTGGGGAATGTTTTGGACAAATAGATGCAGTGTTGGTAAATGCTTCCGAAAAACGAAAGTATTCAATAATTCTTTAACATTTGATACCCAATTCTTTTTACCCATAAAACAATCAGATAAAGCCAACGCATACACTCTATGAAGAATTACATTGTTGGTTTGCAGTAACTTGCACCAATATTTTATTATTTCATAATATCGTATAACATAAAGCGGGTAGCGAGCAAGATCGCCATAAACACCAGTAGAACTTGTACTGGACCTTACTTTTAAGATTCTCGTGCAAAGTGTATTCGTTCAACTGGTTTTGACTTAGAAAACCCCCAGATTTCTGACGAGAATCCCAAAATAGATCCAACAAAGGCGTCGAATAGTTGGCAAAGAATCTTTGGCTTAAGGGGGTACTTATAACAATTTTTTAATAAGGTATTCACAGCTTTGAGTCCCTTACCTATTAGATACTCAGTATTATGACTAAATGAACCATTGTAGCTCAAAACTGTGCCCAAATAGTTAAATTGATCAACAATTTCTAAGATACCATCACCGTAAAACCATTTTTCATTTTCCCTCAAACGACCTCTTTTCCTAACAACCATAACTTTTGTTTTCGAAGAATTTACCTCAAGACCTCATGTTTTACAGTATGATAAGAGAGAATCCAGACTTTTCTGCAGATCATTGGGCGATTCGCCAAACAAGACCATATCATCCGCAAAAAGCAGAGCCATTAAAACTAAATCGTCAATTAATAATCCCGATTGCCCACTATTTGACAATGATAAGGACAACTCTAGGTCTTCGAGGAACAAAGATACTAAAACAGGACTCATTATCTCCCCTTGCCGAAGCCCTAGCGAGTATTCAAAAAGATCGGATAATTTCCCACAATGCCTAACTCGAGACAACATTTTCATACATACATTTAACAATACGTAGTGTTTTCCCGCTAAAACCTTGCTTAAAAAGTTTATATAATAAGACATTTCTGTTTATACTGTCGAATTACTTCTTCAAATCGACAAAAACTATGTAAAGTCGCTTATGGTGATTTAAGAAGTGTTCTATAAATGAATACAATCCTAAAGTAGTATCGACAGTAGAGCTTGCTTTTTTAAAACCAAATTGAGCATCAGAGATACTGTTATATTTATTACAGTAAATACTCTGATTTGATTCCAAGATTAAATATGTCACATAAATGAGAACCAATAATGTCAACGGTTTCTATCAAGTATTCAATATATTGATACAAAAGATTGGTTAAACTATTTCAACGCTCTTTTGTTCAAACCAAACCAACATCCATTTCCTGTTTTTGAGGAAGAGGTAAACTTAGAATATGACCAAATCCTTAACTGTTCTATTACTAAAGATGATGTTAACAATAGTATAAGAAAATTGAAATCTGGGAAATCTCAAGATATAGAAGACATAGGGGCTGAGTTTTATTAAAATACTAGTCAAATAATATGTCCTTTATTATGCGAACTCTTCAATAATATACTTGATTGTGGTTGTTTACCAAGTTGTTGGTCCGAAAGAATTATTGTGCCTATCCATAAATCGGGATCAAAGACAGACCCTTCTATTTATAGGGGAATCTCTTTAATTAACACTATGTATGAAATATTTTCAAACATCGTTTTTAAAAGAATTTGCATCTGGGCGGAACAATTTAAAAAAATAGACGAGTCACAGGCCGGATTTAGAGCTGCCTTTTCAACAACAGATAACATGTTTATACTTCAAAGTATGGTTCAAAAGTACATCTGCAAGCCAGAAGGAAGATTCTATGTTCTTTATGTTGATTTTCAAAAAGCGTTTGATGGATTACAACACGATAAACTTTTTTCTACCTTACATGATATCGGTCTTAGAGGGAAATTATATAATGTACTAGCATCACTATATTCTGATATTTATTGTCGTATAAGTGTGTCGAAAGGAAAATTGACGAAACCAATGAAGTGCAACATTGGTGCAAAATAAGGGGATGTGACAAGCACGATAATTTTTAATCCTTACATCAATGAGCTATCACGCGTAATAAGAGAAAAGGGTCATAGAGGCATTTTCATTACTGAACAAATTCCTAACGTTTTATGTATTCTTTTTGCAGACGACATTGCCAACTGCGCTGATTCTGTTATTGAACGACAAAGACAATTAAATACAATATCAGAATTGTGTAATACTTATGGCATGACACTAAACGAACAAAAGACAGAAGTCATTGTTTTTCGACGAGGCAGTCCTTTGTGTCATACTGAAAATTTGTTTTACAATGGAAAAGCAGTAAATGTAACTTCTGTTTATAAATACATGGGACTTCTTTTCACCCCTAAATTGTCATGGTCTAAAGCAAAAGCAAAGCTTGTAGCCCAAGCAAAGAAATCAATAAACGCAATAAAGGCTTATCACAGAACTTTTGGACATTTTAATCTTAGAGAACATTTTAAAATATTCGATTCTATGGTGAAATCTATTCTTTTATACGGGAAAGAAATTTGTTGAAATGAATTTCAAGTAGCATAGAACAAGTACAAATACAATACTGTAAAGAATTTCTTGGGACAAACCAATCAATAGATGATTGTATGGCTCTTGATGAATGTGGCAGACTTCCATTATGCTGTGATTATTACTTTAAAGTTATTAAGTATTGGTGTAAACTTTTGAGAATGCCCGAATATAGATATCCAAGAAAATGTTATTTAATGTTAAAGAAACATGATAATATTGGAAGAATTAATTGGGTGACAAGTGTAAAAAAATCTTCTTTATCAATATGGTTTTGGGTAGGTGTGGATAAGCCAGGACATGGGTAACCTTGACATGTTCTTAAAATATTTCAAACTGCGACTTAATGACTGCAAAACACAGTACTGGTCTGCTAGTGTGAATGAGTCATCTCGATGTGATACCTACAAACATTTTATATCATTATTAGAACCTGAAAAATATTTATCTATTGGACTCTCTTATCAATTCCAAAAGGCATTGTCAAGATTTAGATGTCCGAACCATAAATTTACGATAGAAACATTCCAAGAGAAGAGATAATCTGTACTTTTTGTTTCAATGAATCTAACACTAGAATAATAGATAATGAATACCATGCTTTCTTTCATTGCGAAAAATATGTACAACAACGTAATTCATATCTCTACAATTAGTATCACGGAAATGATGGTGAAGAACATTTTATAGCCTCCTCAGAACAGAAGATGAAGTCCAAATACGAAAAATATCCTTATATCTTTTTACGATAATGAAACAATCTTAAATGCGCAAACTGGTTAAGAATCTAGGAACAATGGCTTAATCTCAAAAACTTAGAAAGTATGAAACACAAAGATGTTTAGTCTTTTGTATTATAAACAACTCTTACACATTTGTATATTTTAACATGTAAATTGTATTATGGGCCAGAGGCCTTTGACTGAATAAACATGTTTTGTATTGTATTGTATTCATTTAGATATTATCAATTCCATGAGCCTTCCCTGAGCTTAATCTTTTAATTGCAGATGAAATCTCGTTAAAAGTGATCGGGAAATCAAGTTCCTCATTTACATCGAATGGAGAATCAAAATCATGATCTTTTCTAAAAGAGTCAGTTTCAGGATGATTCACGGTATAAATATCCTTTTCTAAAGTTGAAAAATAATGATAGAAATCATCTAAAGGGATTGACTCAGCAGATTTGGGGCTACCTTTTCTAAAATGTTTCCAAAAGTCTTTTGGCTTCTTTAATCTCAAGTTTTCAAGATCTGCCAGTTTACGACAATTAAGTAAGCGTTTCTTTCTGCGAATCATATTTTTATAAGAGCGTTTACAATTGCAAAAATTAGTACGATTTGCATCAGTATGACATTGATTTAAAACACTGAGTGATTCCAAATAGGACCTCCGAGCGTTTATACAATCCATATCAAACCATTCTGCATTACTATTTGATTTCATAGGCGTAGGAGCCGGGGGGGCCAGGGGGGGCCCGGCCCCCCCAATATCCAGACTGGGGGGGCCAGAGTATACTTTGGCCCCCCCAATATTCACAATGGAAGATGAAGATTTTTGGAAAGAAAAAATGAAAGAAATGGAATTTAACAGCAAAATCAATATAAAAGTGTATTTTGTGCTTTATTTAATACCAATTCGCCTTTTGTTACGAACAATAACCAAAACATTTTGACGTCATTATCGCAAATGGCAATCTGAATACATCGGGTTTATCCAATGAAATCTCAGCTCACGGAAAGTAGTTTCGACTAACGAAAACAGTGATGCAAAACATACTCTAAGCAGTCAGACTCTATATTGTATTTAAATATAATCATTTTTTAACACATTATTGTAGTAGAAGTCGTGGCTGTGACAGCATGGTGGCTGTCATTTTTAGTTTGTATCAGTACAATATGCTTTCCGCGTGGGATCGAGTCTTGGCCTATCCTATTTTCTTTTTCTTTTGGTTATTTTGTCTTAACTAAGATACACAATTTCATACGCTTTCTTTTAATTCATTCAATGATATTGAATTTGAAGACGCATGATTAGTCATGAAAAAGTTTAGGAACATTTATTCTTAGACCGGTCCTCATCTGAAGTTGGCCCCCCCAATGTTGAAAACGCTCCTACGCCTATGGATTTAACATCACCGTTATAAAAAACGCTTTTAGAAAACAGTGGGTTCGCAACATCTCGGACCCGATTTGTGAATTCGTTTACTACATGGTTAATAGAATCACGCTGTGTGACGTCGATGGATGTAATAAGTTGATTAAAAAACGGTAGATTTTCAATTATCCCTGCTCGAAACGTGCGCTTGTGAGACGCACTCCATCTATATTTAGTCTCTGAGAAGTCTTCACTGTCAAAGCATAGTTTACTACAACATATGGAAAAATAAGTGGGGCGTGGTCAATCCATTCATTTGGGACTCAATGGAAAAATGTGAGAGGCAGGAAAAATCGATTTTTTTAGTGATCAGATAGTCGATGACTGAGGCCCCTTTAGGGGATACAAAAGTATAATTCCCTATGTTAAAATCGCTATACAATCGACGATTTACAATACGGAGACATGTAGATTTACATAGCTCCAGGGGTTTTATTCCGAAATTATTTGTCTTTTTATCAAGTGAGGCCCTAGCGAGGAAGTTGTCAGGGACATAGTCGTCTCCATCTATTTCCTGAGATAGGGCATCACAGATAACAAAATCATGTTTAAGGCCAGTACGACTATTTAGATCGCCTGCAATGTATATTGAGCCATGGTCATTAAAATAATTTATATCATTTTCTAATAATTGAAAAAAATCGACATTAACAACATTGTATGCGGGTGAGTGTTCATCCCATATATAAATATATACCACAGACAAATATATCATTTTCGAGGTGGAAAAAACACTTTTCTAATTTCAACCAAATTATAGAATTATGGTGATTCCTCACTAATTCTACACCTTCAATTAAAGTCTCTCTTATGTAAAGGACTACCCCGCCACTACACCGTTTAGCGTTTATATGTTGGAACGGTCTAAAAAGTTATAATGAACAAAACCGGGTATTTCGATATCACTATCTTTTCTTAACCAAGATTCATAAAGAAACACTATATCATTATTAGTAAGAAGTTTTTGAAAGTCTTTGTCTGATAGTTTATCATCTGATAAGTCATGAACGTTCCATGATAGGAACCGAACTTCATTCTTATCGTACCCCTATCCCCTCACCGCTTTTCCGTCTATGCACAGCGTGTCGTATGACAACCAAGCGTTTTTGTTTTCCTGTCAAGCCTTTCGCAGTTGAGAACCTAACCTTCTTCGTTTGTCTGCATCACTTCCTTCGGAAATTGTTCGTTGACGTAACACCCTGAACCTTTCAACGCTTTACTCTGTTTACTGATTAATTCTTTGTCCTTGAATTCATGGAATCTAGACAGGATACTTCTACAACCTGTTTGTCGCTTTAAACCCATTCGATGAATCCTTTCGAAGACGATTTTATCTACTTGGTCTTGGGTAACTTTCATTTTCTCAACAATGAACCGTTTCAGTTTCAATTCCGTTTCTTCGTTTCTCTCAGATGGGGATTCTGGAATATTGGTGAAGACAAGGTTATTTCGCATTGATGGCGATTTCAGATACACAATTTCCTCTTTTAAAGCGTCTTTCTCTTTCTCTAAGCGTATGACTTTATTGTTGACTGCTCCCGTAGCATAGTCTACACTTTCGACCTTTTCCTCTAATGTTTGAGATTTAGTCTGGTAATGGACTGCACCTTTATTATCTACTAGGGCCCATAACTTTTTCAGATCCTTATCAAAATTAGTCACTTTTGTCTTAACTCCTCAAATGCATCCAACCTCTTGTTCATTTTGGGATAATCGACTGTCAATCCCTTTAAGAAAGGTCATAACATCGGTAAGGTTTGTATTTTCTATAGAAAACGTAATGTCATACAGTATAGCATTTGCTTGGCTTAATATGTCATTCACCAACTCCTCCGCTGACGGACCTCTTAACCGGTTCACTTTATTGTTCACCCTTTTATCCGCCGCGTCGCTATCACCGCTACCTCGATCCTTGCGTTTTTTTCATCGGCATGGTCAATCATCGTCGATACGTTAAACATCGAAATTAGCTCACATTGACGTGTATTTAATCAGCCAAATGTTCCTTTTCGGCACTCCTGATACTTTAACCCCACATCAATGTCACTCAAATATCCAAATTTCCACGATAAAGCTTAAACTCTATTATTAAACCCGAGAGCGACAAAAAAACATGACCGCTCACCATGAGTGTTTGTATGATATACCACGTAACATCAGAGTACTTAATATAAACTGCCAAAGCATTCGACGCATAGGTAAATTGCCGGAAGCTATAATAGAAGACTCGGATCCAGATATCATCATTTGCACTGAGACATGGCTTGACCCGTCACTCAAGTCATCTGAAATTCTGCCTCCTACTTTGGAATACGACATCTTTCGGCGTGACCGACCAAATGACCCCCATGGAGGTGTTCTTATCGCATCCAAAAGATTTCTCCAATTAGGAAACGTCACCACTAGCAAGCACACAGAGCTTCCTGGCGCATCCTTCACCTTGGATAAAAAGAAAGTAGTCATTGCGGCTTTCTATATACCACCTAATAAGATTGATGAATTATATCTGCAAAATGTATGCATCAATTTTGAAGACCTGACAAAACAAATCAAAAAGGGGATTCTGATTGTCGCTGGAGATTTCAACCTTCCCGATACCAACTGGGACAACCTGACGACCACAGAAAACCAATACCCAAAAAGAGCAAACCAAACATTCTTAGACATTATTGTTACCTCAAACCTTGAACAAATTTCACACAAGGAAAATGAACACTCTAGACATTGTACTGACATCCCACCCTAGCTTCATAACACGGTGCAAACCTATGCCATCAATAGGGAACAGTGATCATGACATTGTCCTGCTCGACACAACATTGAAAGCTAAGAGACCGAAACCTGTCCTAAGAAGAATCCAACTATGAAAAAAGCAGACATTCAGGGAATCAAGGATGACTTAGTCAACTTGTCAGATACCATAAACATCCTCGACACTTCAATAGAAAATTCATGGATCAGTTTCAAGTCAGCCATCTACTCCACTATAGAAAATATAGTACTATCCAAGATGACTACATCACGCCACACAACCCCTGAATGACCACAAACATCAAAATACTGATTAGGAGAAAACAAAGAGCTTACAAGAAGGCAAAGATGACAACAACAAACATGACCGAGATAGATACAAGAGAATTCAAAAAGAGGTACAGTTCCAAATTCGAAGGGCAAACAGAGAGTACCTTTCTGACACAGTAAGTGGTGACTTGAAAGACAATTCAAAGAAGTTCTGGTCATATGTGAAGAGCAAGCGACAAGAAGCTTCTGGTGTTGCACCACTGAAGTTCAAGGATGGATTCCTTCAGAGTGGTAATGAAACCAGAGCAAACATACTCAATGACCAGTTTGTCTCAGCTTTTACACGTGAAAACACCTCCAGCGTACCAGACTTAGGATCCAACTCCACCCCATTTATGCAGAACATCACCGTTGACTGGAAGGGTGTCCACAAACTCCTAATAAGCTTTAAAACTAGAAAAGCTACAGGACCAGATGATATCCCAGCATTCATCCTCAAAGCAGCCGCAACTGAGATATCCCCTGTTTTAGCAAAGCTGAATCAGTTGTCACTGGACCTAGGAGATGTCCCACATGATTGGCGAGATGCCTCAGTTGTACCCCTATACATGAAGGGAGACCGACACAAAGCATCTAATTATAGACCAGTGTCCTTGACGTCCATCCCATGCAAGCTGCTGGAAAACATTGTTCACGGCAACATCATGAAGCATTTTGACAAGCATGACGTTCTGAGCGACAGCCAACACGGTTTCAGAAAGAGGCGCTCCACAGAAACCCAACTTCTCCCCACCATCCACGATAAAGCTTCCAATACAGCCAAAGGGAACCAAGTCGACGTTGTCCTCCTGGATTTCGCCAAGGCCTTCGATAAGGTACCCCATGTAAGACTGATAAACAAGCTAGATCACTATGGAGTACGGGACAAGACAAAGAGATGGGTGCAGGATTTTCTAACGAACAGGAAGCAACAAGTCATACTTGATGTTGCCAAGTCGGTAACAGCGGACGTCTTATCCGGGGTCCCTCAATGGACCGTCCTCGGTCCCCTGTTATTTCTGGCCTTCATAAATGATCTCCCAGATGCGATTAAGTCATCTTCATCCAGGTTATTTGCAGACGACAGTGCAGTCTACAAGGTGATTGAAAGTGACCATGACAGACGACTCCTTCAGGAAGACCTTGAGGCTCTAGAACAGTGGGAAGCAACATGGCAGATGAGTTTCATTCCATCCAAATGCAGAGTCATCAGAATTACTCCACGCCGCTGAAAGGTCTTAAACACACTTTCCATGGCAAAATCCTTGAAGTGGTTGAGGCCAGTAAATACCTTGGAGTTACCATCACTGAGGACCTCTCCTGTGAGGAGCATATAAACAGCACCACAAGCAAGGCCAGCAGAATCATGGGATTCCTCTCAAGGAACCTTAGGGATTGCACACCACCTGTAAAGGAAACATCCTACAAGGCAATGGTCCGCTAAACCCTCTAATATGCCGCACCAGTATGGGATCCATACCTATAAAAGCATGTCAATGCCATTGAACAGATACAACGCAGAGCAGCGCGCTATGTTTTCAACGACTTTTCAACAAAGACTCCAGGATGTGTGTCTAATATGATTAAGGATCTGCACTGGGAGTTGATCGAAATGCGTCGAAGACACAGCAGACTCTCTATGATGTACAAGATCTACAACAACCAAGTAGACATCAGATCAGACATGTATCTACTGAGTAGCAACGCACGCACCATATGCCAGGTTACGTTCTTCCAGGAGCATAAAACAGACCAGACACTAGCAAATTCTTTCTTCCCAAGGACAGCCCGAGTGTGGAACATCCTCCCGGCCAGCGTAGTGCCTGCACCTTCCCTGGACGATTGCGGCGTAATCTGACACTTCTTCACAGACATGACACTGATTATACTTTTAAAATTAACCATGGGCAGGGAATCTCCACGCCACCACCATGCACATTTGAGCTACATGCGTTCCTTTGAGAACCCAGCTCAGTAATTGGAAGAAGAAGAAGAAGAAGAAGAAGAAGCACTGTAAGTAGTTGGAGGAAAGTTGATCTGCTATTCATTGTATTTTATGATTTTTGGCGAGGAGCTACAATGTAAGTCAATTAAACCATATTTCTAACCGTGTTTTTGTCTGTAAGTCCACGGAATGAAATAGTTGTTCGGCTCTCCAAATGGAACAATGAGAAAGAATTACATTTGCCGCCGCACATTGCCTACTTGGTTCTTCTTTGAAAACAAACGCCGCTAAATTTTCAGCTATTTTGGATCAAATCAATTCTATTAATGGGTGTTGTATGGTGAGTTATTTTTCTGTAAATAACCACTTGTTTATGAACGTACAGGTTGGTTGCTTTTTGTTAAATGATAGTTTGGTAGTGGTAACCAGAGCTTGTGTACAACTTACATTATGTCGGATAGTTCTAATATTCGGGTAGATTTAGTATTTGGACAGATCGACATTTCAAATATTTTATATTACTAAGCTCACAAAATACAGCTAATTAGAAATATCTGATTCAAATTTTTACACATGTCAATATTCATATCACTGTTACCATTTTGAACTAGAGAATGCCAAGCTTCTTAATATATATATAGGTAAAACCTATTGATGAAAAAAACATACTGTTTATTAGGCCTTTGGTTACGAAGGCAAATTTACGACAAGAGCTATGTACTTGTACAATATACCTAATTTCGAATAATCTTGCACATAATGCTTACGGGGCTATCCCACTGGGCATCAATTGATTGGCAATAATCTTCAAGGTACTTCTCCCATAAAGAAATCTTCGAATGGTCTTTTTAGCCTAGGGTACTGGCCCGTGCGTATACCCATACGGACATAGTGCGGGGTATACGCGCAGGCCAGGACCCCAGGCTATGGTCTTTTGTGATATTTCCAAGGCTTTTGAGCGAGTCTTATCTTCAAACCCAGCCGTCTTGGTTTACGATGGCCTTTATCAAAATGGGTTGAAAATTATCTTAACAATCTTCTGCAATCAGTTGCTGTAAGAAGTTCTCAATCTGAGATTATATTCAATAATGCAAAAGTCCTTCAGTATTCTGATGTTGGTCCTCCCTTCTTTTTAATGTATTTTATTGTGAGAGTTTCTCGTTTATTTTCTGGTGATACGTCCCTTGAATATTTGGCCTCTTCAATTGCCGATGTTGCGGGTATTCTTGACTGGACAAAACAGTGGACAGTATCATAATATTTTACCAAAACAAGACAGTTACTATGTTCTTTTTTAGATAGAATGTTCCCTAATCCCTATTTACTCTTTAATAATGTTTGTATTCATTTTGTAGAATCGTGCAAACAATTATGTTTGGTCATCTGTAGTAATGGGAAATGGAAAGATCATTTAAACGATATTCCGGCATCTGGACCTAAACTTTAGGGAATAATGAAGTGTCCTGCGGGGCCCAGTGGTTAGCTCGGCAGACTTAGAACTCTGTGCCCCGGGTTCGAGATCCACCAACATCGCTTGTGTTATGGGAGTGATCTTTGACAAGTCACTTCAGAGCCATAACCTAGTACTGGTGATTCAAGGAAAGCCGTTACATAACTGAAATATTGTTGATAAGGCGTTAAACACCATACAGAAGGAATGATTAGGGTGGTTAAATGTGAAATCCGACAATACTCTCCAAATTAAGTATATATTTCTTTCGCTCGACCTACCAATTAAATCAAAATGATCCAATCTCTTCGTCGTGTTTTAATTGCAATTCCTCGCTCAATAATTAAAGCGCATTGGTGAGCGGACATTCTTGGTTACGCATGCTCGACTAGAAATAACAGAAGTAATTTCCTTAAACCATATTTCTGATAACATTAATTGTGACTTTTGACTCTATGAAGTGGATGCAGAAGATCTTTCTTTATATGAACCAGATATCATACTCAAAGGTTGTCAGTATTTCGCCTCTATAGGCTTCTCTATCCCTTTCAACCTTCTCAACTTGAATATGCCATTAATTGGGAACCAATGTCTATGTTTCAAGTCAAACTATTAAAATTTTCTTAGCGGTCTGATCTTTTATCAAGGGATCACAAACTATTTTCCTAGAATACAATAGTGTTTTTGTTTTTTTATATGCAAATATCCTGCTTTGTCAAGCTTTCTAATCCACTAAACCAGTTGACAGACTATTTATATAGCATTTCATTATATAATTTGTTCTTTCCTTTCTTTCTCCCTATTTTTTATGTCTTTTCCCCTTATTCATGAAATCAATGCATTGTCATTTGGAATTAACAGCACATTTATGATACATAACTGATATGAGTGTCCTTCAATTAATTTAACTTTGTTTAAAGTAACAAATCACTAAAAACTGGCATTGAAAAAACATACCAATCAATCTAAAGCAAATCGGAACTCATAGGGTATTTCTAAAGTTACGGAAATGTCCGATTAGTTCCGATTGAATTTAATAAAATTTCCGTGAATCCAATCTCCTAGGCGATTTTTGTGTTAAAACATGCGTCTATATTTTTATACCCGATCACATCCGGGTCACTGTAATGTGTTCCTTCAAATCTCACACTAACTCTCGCTAAAATGTGAGTGCAAAAATGCCGATTTCTTTTGAAAACATTACTTTTGTTTGGTTTTTTATCCAACATTGAAAGAGCTTATTTAAAAGAAGAAGACTGATATTGAGTAAAGCAAAAAATAAACCTCCGAGCGTTTCGGCTTTGGGTGACGTAACTCGCGTACTGGTGACGTTCATGTGAACGCACGCGCCATTTCGCGTTTCATTGAGTGGCAAATGAGTCAACCTGACGCTTTTTTAGTTGAAAGCAAGCATCTGTTTATCTTTTTCGATCACATTGAAAATGGCGGACGCGAAAAATAACAAAATGGCGGCGCCCTGGAGTGGGACATTCTGCTCAGGTTGTACGGTATAGGATTGAAATCTATATTTTTCTATTTTCTTAATTTTCGCGATCACACGTGTTACCTATGAACGAAAAAAACATTTAATGTTTTTTTCGTATGAATTAAATTAAGTTTAAACTGAAAACTTTTTTTACATTGATTGTTAAACGAATTTTACAACTAGCAACTTTTGATTCTGCTTGTTTGATACTCAACCAGAATACACAACAAATGAGGAATAATGAAAGGTTGCAAAGAGAATCCAGCTACTCACTTGTTTAGAACCCACTACCTTTGTGTCCTGAGGCAAACGCTCTACCCCTGGACCAATACATGTCCTTAAGAATTTAGTAAAGTCACGAAGTGTTGAATGTCCCAGATTGGGTTGTACACTTTATTTGGGTGAAGAAGGAACTTACAATGTTTTTTTATCAGTATCCGGGATATTTTTTAAATTACAAGAGGGCCATAATGGCCCTTTATCGCTCACCTGAGTTCTGTTTGAAAAAGAGGTATATTTAAGACAGAGTGGTTGGTATGTTTCAAACTCTTCTAAGTGCTAATTGCATTGAATACTCTAAGCCAATGCTCTTGCTTGTTAACATTTTTTTTATGTGTATTGTATTTGTCTTCTTGAGTTAATGTTCACCAAGACAAAGAGAATTAAGATGAAGGAAATTTAGGTTTGTGAAAGCAGGGACAGTAACAATTGGTTGGGCAAATTAAAATAATAACAATTGGAAAATGTATCTCAAAGTCGTTTATTGGTTTTCAACAGTAAATAAATTTGGAAAATTTTAAGACAGTCAAGCTTATGGTAAATAATCCAATCATTCTGGCCAACTTTCATCAAAATTGGACCATAAATGTGGCCTCTAGAGTGTTCACAAGCTTTTTAAATTATTTGACCTAGTGACCTAGTTTTTGACCCCACATGACCCACTTTCAAACATGGCCAAGATTTCATTTTGGCAATCCTTCTGACCAACTTTCATCAAAATTGGACCATAAATATAGCTGCTAGAGTGTTCACAAGGTTTTTCAAATATTTGACCTAGTGACCTAGTTTTTGACCTCACATGACCCGGTTTCAAACTTGGCCAAGATTTCAATTGAGACAATCATTCTGACCAACTTTCATCAAATTTGGACCATAAATGTGGCCTCTAGAGTGTTCACAAGCTTTTTAAATTATTTGACCTAGTGACCTAGTTTTTTACCCCACATGACCGAGTCTTGAACTTGGCCAAGATTTCATTGAGACAATCATTCTGACCAACTTTGATAAAAATTGGACCATAATTGTGGTCTCTAGAGTGTTCACAAGCTTTTTAAATTATATGACCTAGTGACCTAGTTATTGACCCCACATGACCCAGTTTCAAACTTGGCCAACATTTTTATTGAGACAATCATTCTGACCAACTTTCATCAAAATTGGACCATAAATGTGGCCTCTAGAGTGTTCACAAGCTTTTTAAATTATTTGACCTAGTGACCTAGTTTTTGACCCCACGTGAACCAGTTTCAAACTTGGCAAGATTTCATTAAGACCATCATTCTGATGAACTTTCATCAAAATTGGAACATAAATGTGGCCTCTAGAGTGTTCACAAACTTTTTAAATTATTTGACCTAGTGACCTAGTTTTTGACCCCACATGACCCAGTTTCGAACTTGGCCAAGATTTTATTGAGACAATCATTCTGACCAATTTTGATAAAAATTGGACCATAATTGTGGTCTCTAGAGTGTTCACAAGCTTTTTAAATTATTTGACCTAGTGACCTAGTTATTGACCCCACATGACCCAGTTTCGAACTTGGCCAAGATTTTATTGAGACAATCATTCTGACCAACTTTCATCAAAATTGGACCATAAATGTGGCCTCTAGAGTGTTCACAAACTTCTTAAATTATTTGACCTAGTGACCTAGTTTTTGACCCCAAATGACCCAGTTTCGAACTTGGCCAAGATTTTATTGAGACAATCATTCTGACCAACTTTCATCAAAATTGGACCAAAAATGTGGCCTCTAGAGTGTTCACAAACTTTTTAAATTATTTGACCTAGTGACCTAGTTTTTGACCCCACATGACCCAGTTTCGAACTTGGCCAAGATTTTATTGAGACAATCATTCTGACCAATTTTGATAAAAATTGGATCATAAATGTAGCCTCTAGAGTGTTCACAAGCAATTGTTGACACACGCACGGACGCACGGACGACGGACATCTCGGTATCACAAAAGCTCACCTTGAGCACTACGTGCTCAGGTGAGCTAAAAACAATGGGTTTTGGGGATGCATCTGATTTAAAACAATGATTATTATTGGAAAATAATGGGTCGCTTTTTTCATACTTCATTTGGACAAAACTTAACTCAATGATTCAAACTTGGTAAAAAACACTTGTTTTCTTGTCTTGTCTTATATAAGAAAAAGTAACCTCTTCAAATAGATTAAAAGCATGAAAGTTAAAGCTTTACAAGTGATTCCTGCCATTGACACGAGTTTGTTTTTTGGGTTTTTTTTCATTCAATGGATCCTGAGGGATGCATAGGAAATGAAACAATGGGTATTTTGAGATTTTAATGGGTAAAAGATGCAAAACCCATAGCATAAATTATCCCTGTCAGTATCATGGATTGACTAAAATGCCATTTAGCTTTAAAATCTCACCATAGCTTGCATCCAGGGATGTTGTGTATATTTACCTTTACCAAACTACAATTATTTCATTTACCCGCTTCTGACATCTTTTTCAATTATTTTTGGTAAGGAGAAATTTGTAATAATAAGAGTGTATCATTTATTCATCCATCATCAACTCATATTATATCATAGAAAGAACTTTCATTCTAAATTAAATCGTCATTTCCTAAATAATGATTTGATTAAAGACGATAGATCGTGATCTCATTTTAACAATTTGAATTAGATGTAAAAAACTTTTTTACGCATCAAGGATTTTGGTTGTACATTTAAGCTAATCAGTAGTTTCTCTTTTTAATGAAGGACGTATAATAGTCCTGCACTGTTCCCTCAATCGCAATCTTCAAATGTTAGGGGTTAGAATATAAAATAATGCATGTTAGAGTCTTTCCCATGCAGTTCTTAAAAAACTATTGGATAAATTAAATTTTGAGGGTGCATATAAAAATTGTCTCAACAACATTTTGAATGAGTAACGACACAATTGGTTTTAGAAAAGAAATGAAGTTGGCATGGGAAAGGAGCACCCTATCAAATTGTCTGATAATGTATTTTACAGTGTATATTATTACCCTGTGCCAGAGGGCCTTAGTGGACAGCAGGTTGTTGATTCCCTCCAAAGGCAGATTGAGTTACTTGGAGCAGTCAAGACGGGCAACTTTTATGTGGATTGTGAAACTTATCAGTCCAATATACAACATCCAGGTAGATTGAAATTGTACTGTTCTAAATACATGGTGAGCAAGACTAAAGTAATGTGTCCATGCTTTGTGACTTATTATATAGTCTTACATGGAAGCATGGATAAGTTTTTTTTCTTTGGCAAGACATCCAAAGCATTAAAACTTTTCCCCAATACAAAGATTTGGGGGACTTTTTGGGGGACTTTTCCAAATTGAAAGCAATATAAGATGATTTTAAATAATATGAAAAAAAGTATAATGTTACATATAAATCATTGTGGCAAAGAGATAAAATTCTCATTAAGAGCAGATCAGGGATCTGGAAAATATTATGTCTGTTTTAGACTGATTTGGGTTGTACTGGACTGATAGCAAGAATTAATCTTGTTTTAAGCAAACACTCTTAAACAGTGAATGAAAGATTATTTAGTCTTAGTCTTTCTTAATAGAGGATGAAACTCATTCAGAATGACTTGTGTCTGTTTTATGCCATTGGATGTCCACACCACAAAACACCACAATTTTGCCTCCTTTTACTGTGGTCATCTAAAACGAGATTGAATGTACTGAACTCTTTTTAATGTATTTGTTGTTGATGTTTTTACAGGAACCCCTTCTAGGCTGTTACATGTGTTGCATAACAGTGAACAGCCAGCATCTTGTTACTCTGTACTAGACACAGGAACAATCCTTAAAGCTGACGTGTTATTTGAGATACTGGTGGCGAAACTTGTGCAGGTGAAAGCTGGTAAAGATGCTCTGTACCAACAGCGTAAAGGATTCAAAATGGAGTCTAAGGGACAGCGGTATGAGCTCGGGGACTTTGTTATAAAGCTAGGATCGGTGTCCCAGGCATCCAACTTTAAAGGAATACTTGTAGAGGTTGGTATCTTGCAGATTTGTCATTGAATGATTAACCGATAAGTTTAGCTTTTCTCCAAACTTTTTCTAATTAAATCTTCACCTATCAAAATGTTTGTTGTTTTGTCTCAAACTGAAAGAATATTCAGATGTCAATCCTATTTAAAAATAGAAATGGACCATGTTTAGTCCTTTAACAGGTCAAAACATGTTATTTAAAAGGGATAAACAGCAATTTCTCCTTGTTCTTTCAAAAGTTCAAGTTGTATACATTGATTGATTACCTTGTCCAATTTAACTTTGAAAGTTGTCTGCTTTAGACTTTATGATTTCCCTATTCTTGCTATACATTTACAAATAGTCAATAATCCTACATGGCCCAGTGGTTATGGTGGGGGTCTTGGAATTCATGGAGTACTGGGTTTGAGTCCTACAGGTATCTTTTGTTTCGTAGAAGGGTCCTTTGGCGAAAGCATGGCATGTCACTGGCATGGGTGAAAGTGTGTAGGATTATTCCTTAATTTCAGGTTTTTGAGACTTTTTGTCCCTATATAATACTATAGCAAGAATGCCTTTTCAGGATAATGAACTGCAGATTTCATGTTTTTGAAATTCTTCAACTTTCACCTATGTACTGGGGAATATAAGAAAGCTGTAACATAGCTGAAATTTTGTTGACTAAGCGTTAAACATAATATGAATTAAAATTAGGAACAACTTAACCCTTTCCCAAACAATGACAACATTTGACTACTTTGTTGCAGACGACTTTAGAAAACATCGTGAGAAAAGGAGAAATTGATTGTGACGAGCAATGTTTCTTTTTTCCACAAGGTTTTTTGCTCTATCTGAAGAATATTTTTCAATTTCATCACATTTTGAAATGTTGTCTGCAAACTCTTTCAATTTGGGACAGTCGAACATTTGTTGTTTGGGAAAGGGTTAATCTTATCACATTTTTATTTGTTCCAGGTGGAGTACTGCCCATGTGCCATACCATCCGAATGTTGGAATCTCATGAAGGAACTTATGCAGAGTTTTCTTGGTAACCATGCCGACACACAACCAATGGTCATCAAAAATAAAATGGACAATTTTTATTCACCAGAAGATACCATCAGCCAGTATTTGGAACATTTTAACAACTTCCGTAAATCTCAAACCATGAATCAGCCCATCAGATGATTGGTTGGGATATTCAATCGATAAATGAAATCATGTGATCCAATATGTTGTGTATAAAGAAAAAGGCTTGGTGGATTTATTTGGACAGAAAAAACAACCAATTATTTAGATGATGATAAAAGGGGAAAATTTAATTGGTAACTAATTGAAATTGACATTCCCCTTGGTTTTACCTCCTAAAGAAGGGAACTCAATTTAGGGTCCGGATCTTTAAAAAGGTGAATAACTAATTCATCTTACTCGCCACAAGGGTGAAACTTTATAAGAAAAAAGAAAGAACTAATTCCCTTAAATCAGAGTAATACACTCTTTCTTTATTGATGATGTATATTAACATGCAGAAATAGTTATTATACATACATCAATATGAAATGTAATAAATGATATTTTGTATATCCGATTGGTCTCAAATTATGATAGAACAATGAAAATGGATTTTATGAATTTTTTGGAACTATGGGATTTTTAATTTACAGACAGATTTAGAACAATATATCATTGAAAGGTACGTTTTAATCTTTCTTTAGATCCAGAATTATTACCATTTTCCCATAGGTAATATAAATGTTGTTTAACCCTCTCCAAAACACCAAATTTTCGACTGTCTCAAATTGAAAGAATTTGCAGACAGCATTTCAAAATGTGATGAAATTGTATAACAATCTTCTGATAGGGCAGAATACATTGCCAGAAAGGAGAAATTGCTCGTTAAGATGATGAGCGCACAGATGAACATGGGAAGCCTGTTAGGTCAAGTTTTGAATTAGTGGATGTTGCGCAATTAAAGAAAAAATTGTTTCACCCTTTACCAAACACCAAATTTTAGACTGTCCTAAATTCAAAAAGTTTGCAGACGACATTTCAAAATGGGATGAAATTGGAAAATAATCTTCTGAAGTGGCAGAAAACATTGTGGGAAAAGTGAAAATTCCTCGTTACAAGCAATTTCTCGTTTTTCGGAGTCGTCTGCAACAAAGTCATTGAATTGTCGTTATTGTTTGGTAATGGGTTAGGGTAACACAGTTATTGAAATGACATACTACCCAAAACTTAAAATAAAGCCAACGGGCAAGGTTTCCCACAAAGAACAGCAAGCAGCAGAGCATTTAAGGTAGTGAGGAAAATAAGAGAAATACTTTGTCATTCTGCTTCAAAGATTTTGAACCAATAATGAAATAATTGAACAAAGGTAAAATGAGTGACCAATTGACCATATTTTAATTTATCTTTCTGTTAAACAAATCATAAGACAAGTCACTCAACATTTGAATCATAGTTAAAAATATTTTAAAAAAAAAAAAAAAGGGGGGGAAAAAAAGAAATAGCCTACAGTTCTCCTTTTCTAACAGTGTATTTAATGTTTTCTCAACAATAATCCTCTTATCATCAGACAGTTTTGTCATTTCGATAAGAATCAGTTATTTTTTTGTAAAGTTTCTCACAACCAAAAGAACCAAAAGAACAGAAAATATTTGACACAAAGTATTTCAATGTTTCCTTTTTTAGGAATGATGCAAGTCTTCATTCACACCCTTTCAGACGTGAGCGATTAAAAGATATTTGAATTGAATTAAATCTATGCTTCAAAGAATTCTCCGAGTGTCAGTAAATGAGATACAGCTTGTTCCATACTAAGATTGTCTGTCTCAATGTTTTAGAGCTCTCTCTAACAAACTGTCATCGGTCACGTCTGTTGGTAGTGTCACCTTCATTAAAGGGTTGTCTTCCATTATCCGACATATTGTCTCTTTGGCCTTGTTATTCCCTGACCAACTACGTCTCGCAACCTGCAATTGATACAAGTAAAATCAGGTTGCCTCTTTATTTATCAAATACAAACAAACATGTTCTTCAGTTTTGAAAGAATTCAAAATTACCACATATAAGTAAATTTTCCAATTTTTAGTATCATCCACTTCCACCAAAGGATTTTTTCACATCCATTTTAAGTTTTCTTGTTTTATATAAAAAAAAAACCTCTTTTTTTGTATCTTGCTGCAGATATGTTGTAAGGGTCTTATGTAAAATAGGAAATAAGATAAGTTTTATTATTACAAAGCATACCGATGGTCACTTTATATAGTTAAACATAACTTTGACTATAATCGATTGACGATTTACTAAATCTAATGAAAATATATAGAGTTGTCCGATTGTTTGTATCCAAAAATGGCAGTTGCATCCCAATCTTGTCTGGTATTTTTTTCAAAAGAAACCTTTTTTTAGAAAAATAGTCATAAGTTATGTTCATGTAATCCTCTATGTAAAACGATGTCATTTATTCAGTTTGATATCCAGTTCTTTGATAACCAATTGATTAAGCTGCTTTTAACTGTATGCGTCTTTATGCCAGATTACTCCGATTACCAATTGATTAAATTGTTGTTGTTTTTTCCGGTACTTTTTTAAGACTGATCACTCTCAATTGTATTGTACCGATGCTCCCGGGTTCGAATCCTCGTTAGGCAATGTTAAAATTTCCGGGACTAACGTACAAACCCACGATAACTGGTTTAATATCCAGGAAGCAGTCTTGCAGATTGGCTTTGAACAAACTTTAGGCTTCCTTCACAATAGATGTAAAAACAAATAAGGTGAATTATTTTTCCTTTGAGTAAAGATTAATGCATATAGAGAAATACTTTACCCCGTTAGAAACATCCCAAGATAGCATTCTTTTTGCCCTTTCTCCGGCTTCCTGTAATTTAAAGTCGATAACGATTTTAGATTAGTTAATGCCATACTAAAGGGATATGCCTAGATGTGATAACCAGCTAAACCCCTGACCTATGGAAACAAAAGCGTTAAATAATACTGCTATAATAACATGGAGGTTTGTGGTTTAAGAAGGTTGGTTTGGGTATTTCTTATACAGTAAGGTTTAACTTCGAACCTGTTGAGACATAGATGCTCCCCTCTTAGGAAACGAGCATTTCTGCCCTTTTTATTCAATAATTACAGAAGTCGCATCCCTGTGAAAAGGTCATGCTTTAGAGCAGAACTTCGTACTCAAAGTTTATGCAACACTATTTATTTCGTTTTCACTACTGATGAATTCAATTCAATCTTCGCTAAAAAGTTGGTGGCTTGGAAAGGGTATTACAGTAAGTTATAGTAAGTAACTGACACATGTCCTATATGGGTCCTCTTCGTCAGTGTCGTACCAACATTTTTATGACGGCTTTCCGAGATGCACCAGTACTTGGATAGGGCTCTGAAGTCACTTGAGAAAGGCCACTTTCACGAAACCAGAGGTCGCGGTGGGCTCAAACACGGGACCTCCTAGTTATGAGGTATTGTGCCATTCTAGTTAGGAATTATGTACATGGATAAATGCATTGACTGCCGCGATATGACTATGATGTTGAAAACGTTTAACCACAATCCAACTTGTTACGTGGTTAGGCTTTACCTGTATTCATGTACACAGTTTGTGATAAAAAGTCCACTTACATTAGATCCGTCGAGAACCAATCCGAATCCTCCATTCATCACCTCGCCCCTATGGCAAAAGAAAACGTGCTAATAACATGATCATTTTACATCTTTTTTTGCTATACTTTTTGACTTGTCAAAATTTAAAGTAGTACCATAAGACAATATCAGCGTGTTTACCTAATCGACAAAACTTTACAGCAACAGCGAAATACACTTAAATACATGTACGAAATTTACAATGTTAGTGTTAATATTACAAACATTCAGCCATAATGCTCAGGAAAGAGTGCATGACAAAAATGTAAAAAAAAATGATACTATAGAAACACATGCTGGTCTCTATGAAGCAATACAGTCTAAATAAAAAATCTGGAAAATAATTCGCTATCATAGTCAACGATTATAAGTCCGAAATTCTTCGAGTCATTACACGAGTACCACCTTAACCCTTTACCAAACGCCAAATTTTCGACTGTCCTAAATTTAAAGAGTTTGCATTTCGAAATGTGATACAATTGAAAAATAATCTACTAATAGGGCACAACACATTGTGGGAAAAGAGCAATTTCTCCTTTTGCTTTAATATTTTCTAGAGTCGTCTGCAAAAATCGGGCCAAATGTCGTTATTGTTTGGTAATGGGTAAATTACTTTTTCTACGGGGAGGAATAATATTTGTCTTAAATCTTTATCTTTTGGCAATCATCGACACAATCTGTCTATGGCTATTTACAATAACATTGAATATGGCTTAGACAAAAGAATGATAATCAACAAAGATAGAACACAATAAACAAAACATAAAATTTCAGGAATGGCGAAGTTGTAATTAAGAAACTCACCATCCGACTCCCCCTCCGTTGTGCAATGCTACCCAAGTCGCGCCTCTAAAGGAATCGCCGATAGCATTCTGTACGGCCATATCTGTGGAGAAAATAGATCGGCGAGTATATCTAAATGTCACTAGCAATTACGTCTTGTGATAAACGGATTGGATTTGGTTTGAGCTCTAATCCGTTATTTGCTTGTTGTGCCATGGCATTCGATGCACCTCTTCATATTGTTGGAAAGTTCAATAACGTAGAGAACACTTTTTAATGACTGCTTGTCCGAAAGACCAGTGCATTCTACATTGGAAACCCTATATATTGGATACCCTATATACGTGAGTAACACTGCGCATATGGATGGTACCATTCGTTATTCAGAACAACCACAAACCTTTCATAGATGATCACATGAATAAGATGATAAGTTTGATGTCTCCTAAACTGATTGTAATGCTATTAATACTTAATGAACTTACTTTAATTTTCTTACTATTTAACTAAACAACCACATACAAATTGCTGTTCAAATTGGAAAGAAGAACATCTCTCTACATATCCTGTAATACTGAAATCGTATAGGCTGCATAACACAACACAAAGGGATTCTGAATCAATGTTGATAGGTTACTAGAACAACTCTGCAGACCATTGCAAAATAGGACGATACATTTATATTTATATATTGTTTTAAGAGCATGTCAACATTACCTCAGTCATATATCAATGCCCGACTTATCATAATAGAGGAAGTCCCAAAACTTGACTACCGCTCATCATAGTGGTGATAAAGCCCTTGATTTGACTGCCAAAGTCAAGCTTGATAGAACCCTTTGTATCAGAAGATTAACTAAAGTCTTGGTTTAAACTAATTTATTTTACATTGATTGTAACGGAAGCTCGAATCTTATTAAATTCTCTCTCGATGACTGCATACTTAACCAGTCCTCGTGCAGAATCGTGGTCTCATCCCGACAATTTTCAATTCCATTGGCGGAGATCGAACCCGGGACCTTCGATACAAGGGGCCGACGCTTTACCACTGAACAACTGTGGCCCACCTCAAGACTGACAATGAAGCGTGTTAGTACCTGCACAAAAAGCGGATCCGTCGTAGATATTGGATGTTTCCCGGTACGGACTGTCTGTCCCACTCACATCATGATGGTCTCGACTGATCACCACACTGCCCTACAAATGAACATGTCGAAGATATAATTGTACTACAATATACATTCACTTATTCGAATGTGTGTTATGTGTCGTTATCTCAAAAAGAAGTAGATCAATCTTATCATAGTACATTACATTTTAGATCTAGAGTACGAACATGTAACTAACAAACGGTAAAATGTGCTCGTATCTTTTTGTCACATGTTAGAATAAAGGATACTGAAGTAGAGCAGTAATTCATTTAGGGAGCGTACCAATTATTTATACTATATATATAAACGATGATATTGACGTAAGAAACCGTGTCATTAATGACTATCTTCATCTAACCAAGGTACAAAATAATTCAATCATGTATTTCGACCGTACGGATAAATATGCGTCGGTAACAAAGCATTTAATTCCGATGATGTTCCTCTGTTAACTGTTTTTATAACTTGGCAATTTGGTGCTTCGTACATTAATGTATCTTATTCTATTTGTAAAGAGATTACAAACATACCTTTATCTGACCGTCAGCTACTGCTTTATTAAAAGCAGTTGCTATAGCAACCCGACCTTTGTCGTCTGAATATAGAATCCTTGCCTGCGAACCGACTACCTGTAAATCACCATTATGGGCACGTAGAATTACAACTTACGTTTCGATGTAAAGGGAATATATCAATCAATCAATCAATCAGAACAGAACGTTTTGTTTCCAAGAAATACTTGTTTGCGTTTCCTAGCATGTCATACACATGACTCAATACATAATTAGTATTTTACTGTTTTGACTTTAGCATTATGCATTACTTTAAGGAAGTTCACAAACTTTGGATTTCATTGAAAAAAATGCGTTGAAAATCTTCCTATAGAATTAGTTTCTATCCTTTTTACAGGTTTTGAAATCAATGTCATAATAGTGGTTTTATTGAGACAATTCAGTTGCTTTTGATTTATATGACCTCTTTCGCGCTTAACGCTTAGGAAAGGGGTATCAAGAACTTGGTTTGTTTACTGCCTTTGAAATGAAGGACACTTCTCATTTGTAGAATATATTTGTAACACGCTAAGTAAGTCTACAGATGATATTTTAAAGATGAATTATGCTTACCATATTATTTTTGGATGCCTCTCGAATCCAACGGATATTATCACTGTATTGCTGCTTGACGTTTTCTTTAACTAAAATAGTGCAATATTGTGTTAATCTGATAAACTACATACATATTCATCGATGGCATAGTGTAAATCAAAGACAAGTCTTTTTTAATTGTGCACTAGGCCATCGATATGAACCAACCAATTATCATTATAGACTACTTGTCCAAATGTAAATAAATAGTTATATAAAACCATTTTAAGATAAATGCTGCAGTGGTAAACCATTGGTTTAGATCAGTTTCAAGATAATGATTTTCTCAGGTCTAACGTCGAAATCACAAAAACTAAAGTTTTATGCTTGATCTTCACAATGTGTTATTTATGCACAAATATCTTTGATACTTTATAAGCTGTTGTAAAAATGCATGCGTTTAATATCTATGAAAGTTCTATTGGTGTGAAATCTTTAATGCATTTAAGCTGTTTCGTTTACGATGCTTGGTGTATACTTAAATACAAATTGTATAGGAGGTATATGTGTAAAACCCTATTATGTAAAAGGTCATCAAATCTCATTTTTCCATCAAAATTTCTATTTCCTGTTTCTGCCACTGTTTTTCATTACATCTTTCCAAAACTGTAAATTTTGATCGTGCTTTGGCAGTATCGAAGGTATCTATGCTTTCGCAGTATCGAAGGTATCTATGCTTTGGCAGTATCGAATGTATCTATGCTTTCGCAGTATCGAAGGTATCTATGCTTTCGCAGTATCGAAGGTATCTATGCTTTCGCAGTATCGAAGGTATCTATGCTTTCGCAGTATCGAAGGTATCTATGCTTTAGCAGTATCGAAGGTATCTATGCTTTCGCAGTATCGAAGGTATCTATGCTTTCGCAGTATCGAAGGTATCTATGCTTTCGCAGTATCGAAGGTATCTATAGTTTGTTACCTCCTTCATTGATGATATCTTCCAGAACGGAGATGGTAATTTCATCAGTAGTGTCAAGGTCGTTTGGGTCCCCGCTCGTACACACCCACCTGTATTACCAGTGCGAAATTAAACAATGGGTCAGATGTTTGTCAGAATTTCAAAACGGTATGGCAAAATGTGTTCATGACGGTACACACAATCATTGAAATTGAATTATTTATGAGAATTAGCCTTCCGTCTGACTTTTGGAATGTCGGTGGTTGTTCCGAGCTTGACTACTTCGATATGGATAGTACCGTTAAAGATCTTTATTCATCGTTTTTGACTTGGGCATCGTTCGATGGTACAAATTTCTGTTGACGCGATGTTAAACATAATAAAAAAAAATAAAAGAAGACTATAATAAGCAACCATCTCTGCTGATATAAAAGGAATGAATAATCGTAGCGGAAGCATTCCCGTCAATGCCAAGATTGTTGTTCTTACAACTTTGATTTATCCCTCTCGATTCTGCTTTCTGGATACAAAAGCAGTTCTAGCCCCGAATGCGTATTAACAAAAGGTTTCAAAGTTGATTGCGCTAGTCAAGGGAAATCGAACACACCGCTCATGTTACATGGTCGATGCTCTAGCTCTGGATAGCGTTTTACTAAATGACTTAAGGAAACTATTTGCTTAAGTCAAACCCGATATGCATGTTTATTATCTTAGATAAAAGTAAAATAGTGTCATGCAACACGTCATTGGAGGCGTCTCGGAGAAACGACTCCAATGACGTGTTACTTTGCAATATTGCTTTTATCTCTATTGAAATTGGAGGGAATGTCGTTTTAGTAATGTTCTAAGCATGAGATGCGGAGTAAAACGCTATCCACATGGACAATTGTCCTTCACCAAAAATTGGATGAGCACTTGATAGGAAATTTAGACAAACCTGAATGGCCCAAAGCCTAACGAGAAGATATCCCCCATGATCTCCTGTACATAACTCGGGTAACGAAATATGGTTCCGTTAAGGCCTGAAGATTGTCCAACATCGGCGCCTACAAATATATGTATAAACAAATGTATGTTTAGACAGAATAGTTAGTTTCATTTATTACTATGTAATGTCTCTTTTTTATCCACTCTCATACACATATGTACTAATCCTTTTAACTATCCCATTTATACATTGTAATTTGTATGTGATTTACGTCATATTTTTATATTGTTTATTTATGTTCATGCATGTAATTGTAAATGACCTTGAACTCTGTGCCCATGTGCCTAAGTTCTAATACAATTATGTTATATTATGTATACATATACATGAACAACCGTTTACCTTAACCCTACAGGTAGCTCTGATAGTGGTTAATTATTTGAATGTTCAGTGTCTTGAAAACAAGATTTAACTGGTAACTTGCTATCAGTTATGACAAAATAAGCACGTGGTTGAATAGTGATAATGATGAGTCTCTTAAAAAAGGCATTCTTGCATTCCGATGTGTTTAATTTTATCGTCGAAATTTGCTTTTATAATTGCTTTTCTATAAATAATGTAAATACGAAGAATAGCTTTATGTTGTATCCCTACGTCATGAACTGATCGTTATAATTTTGTTTTCAGATAAAACACTTAAAAACATGAAAATGTTCCTGCTATCTTAAATCCTCAGTAGAATCAGAATTAGCCTGGGGTCTTGGCACGTTCGTAAACCAAGCCCTAGGGGTATACACAATGAACTGGGTACTGTTTTACCAAACAATTAACCCTAGTTATTTGCGTAAGTTCAAACCAACATTGCCTCTTATATCGATATGGGCAAAGCAATAATGTCATGTGACACATTAATGAAATCGTCTCTCCGAGATGCTTCCAATGATGTGTCCCAAGACAATATTGTGTTTTCATTTAACCTGTTATCCATATTAATGAGTTTCGACTTACGCAAATATTTTCCTTATGTCGTTTAGTAAAACGGTACCCAAGCCTAAATCATAATAAAACTATAGTTACCTGCCCTTGATGCCTCTAATAGAAAGGCGTTGCCGTAGTCCCAGAAATACATGCCTTTGTCTGCCAGCCTGTTGATAGCAGATACTTGTCGCCGCAAACTACCAAATAGAATTACACGAGTTAAGAATGACAGTTGAAGCGCATTCTAAAAATTACACTGGAATATGCTTGTTGACTTTTGTCAACTATTGCTATAAAACATTTGACGAAGGGGAAAATATATCATTTTTTAATCATTCATCTTGATCGATAAGGTAACAATTCCTTTTTTTGCAACTCATTGATTTATTACATCTCTTATTTTCCTTTTGTTGCTGTTATGCAAAGTAAGGCAATACTTGTAGTTAACGTGGGCCTTTTTGTATATACAGTAATGACAGTTAGAATTGATCTTTGAGGGAAAAGAATCTTTGCATGCCCATGTTATAGATATATTGGAAACTCATACCTTTCTTGAACCAGATTTTTGTATCTTATAGGATCTTCGTGCATCATTGTCAGCGACTCCTCAAATGTTAACTGCAATAGAAATGCTCTTTATTTCAAGCACAAATATCACGATAACAAATCTTCGTTAATTGTTCTATCAAGTTGTTTGTTTGGTAACTCTTCTTAGAAAAGAATTAGCTAATGTCCGCCTCGATAGAAAGTAACCATGAATCATGATATGTTGTTCTTCTGCAACCAATTCGTGTACCATTTCACAGAACCATAGTTCTATTTATATCATCCCATACCTTAATTATTGAAAATAAAGATGGATGATTTTTAATCTTTATAACGATCAAGAGTTCGATTACACCTGACATGCATAAAGGTTTGTTTATTATAGTGCCATCCCTATTGAAAGAGACAGCCAGTTTGGCTTATGAGACACTTTTCGCTGATTAAACCAAGTATCTCAAAACTCCTATCGCTATGCCAGGCGCCAAGTCGGTAAACATTAAATAAGTCCCACGACAAACATTCTGAGGACAAACGCCTCCAGTGGGGATCCAACCTTCGACCTCCCCATCCCAAGGCGGACGCATTAACCACTAGGCCACGGTAATAGATATCTAACATGATAATAACTAGTGTAAGTATCTTAAGCGGTAGTCGGGTCCAATGGGCGATACACAGTATTAAGTAGAATATTTCTCAGCAAAAAAAAGGACTCGTCGTAGCATAAACGGGACGCTTGCAGTGGCATATGGTAGGCACATTGGTCACCAACATATTACTGAAATATTGTTGAAAGTAGCGTTAATTCCAAATCAATTGCGAAAACACCATTCGATCTATATCAACTGTACCTGTACGGGATAATAACCGCCGAGGTATGGGTTGTGGCAGGAAGTCTGGTCCGAAGCGAGATCCACAAGTAAATCCCCGGTAGTGTCGTACTCATAGACAAGTCGTTCCCTTTGTTAAAATATAATGAAAGCTCTTAATTACTGGACCTTTAATACAGGTTGAGAGATCCACAAGTAAATCCCCGGTAGTATCGTACTCATGGACAAGTCGTTCCCTTGTTAAAATATAATGAAAGCTCTTAATTACTGGACCTTTAATACAGGTTGAGAGATCCACAAGTAAATCCCCGGTAGTATCGTACTCATAGACAAGTCGTTCCCTTGTTGGAATATAATCAAAACTCTTAATTACTGGACCTTTAATACAGGTTGAGAGATCCACAAGTAAATCCCCGGTAGTATCGTACTCATGGACAAGTCGTTCCCTTGTTGGAATATAATCAAATCTCTTAATTACCGGACCTTTAATACAGGTTGAGAGATCCACAAGTAAATCCCCGGTAGTATCGTACTCATAGACAAGTCGTTCCCTTGTTGGAATATAATCAAAGCTCTTAATTACCGGACCTTTAATACAGGTTGAGAGATCCACAAGTAAATCCCCGGTAGTATCGTACTCATAGACAAGTCGTTCCCTTTTTGGAATATAATCAAAGCTCTTAATTAATGCAATGTCATACATATCCGAGACTCCAGAAATGTTCCCAGAAAATCTAGTACTGTGCTCATGTAGGGGTATTTCCCTTCGGGAAAACGTCGGGAAAGGCGTTGATTGATTTTTCATTTCATATCTATACGCGGCCCTCAAGAATATTCCCAGTTATCGAGTTATGTACTCATGTACAAGTATCTCCCTCAAAACAATGAAAGGTTTTTTCTTTTTATACGGATCTGAGACCCCCAAGGATATTCCCAGTGGATCTAGTATTGCACTCATGTACAAGTGCTTTCCTTTGAAAATATTGAAGTCAGTTGGCCTCATTTTACTATTTCTCGTTTTTTTAACAAAACAGACAACACAAGAAGATTCACAAGTAGTAATGTACTCATACACAGCTCTACCCTTTGGGACAAACAAAATGAAATATTGAAACTCGTTTTACATTTTAACCCTATCTTTGTTATGTACAATGGTCTCAGGTTCAAAATTTGCTGGGGTAAAACGTGTTTCCTATTGATTGTGAAAGTAGTTAAGACAACGATTCTTTAGTCGTATCTCATTAAGCATCTTATGAAGAAATAAATGATAGTACAATCATGATTCAACATATGATATTACATGCCTTATAAAAGATAAACAAAAATTGGTGTAAAAGAAAAAAAAAGGTTAGATATTTCAAAACCATTTTTGCCCATGAGAAAACATGCACCTCATTCGAAAACTGCATTGGTTGTGTTAATGCACAAAGATCACTTTTGGCTGAGTGGATGATCATGAATTTATTAACCAAATTCCGAGCACTCGGACAATGGTACCCTGGCGCCGTATCTGACAATATTGTACGCCATGGTACCATCTTCCGGACACTTGATGGCACCCCTTCTATTTACACAAAACACTTGTCATTGGAAGATCATTTTTGACCTGGTACAAATTACTGATATTTGTTTGGGTTGAGCGAACTGTTTATGTAAGTAGATAGCCGATGGACGTTTAAGTTACATTGGCATTGTCTCCTGAGATACGTTGATACATGGTTTGTTTTACAGTCAATCCTGTTTTAAGAGACCACAATAAAAGAGATAGAATCCTTTTGTATAAGACAACTAACGGCTTAATACGGAAGAAAGTCAATCACAAAGCCCCAGTAAAGTATTTTGTTTGACTTGCGCTCTGTATTAAGATACTCGTACAATCAGACTAAACAACATTTTATGCTAAATTTAAGAGGGTCGGTTAAAAACCAGGTTGACTTATACATAATATTAGTTTAATAAGTCGAATCATTATGTACAAGTAAGTGTTAATTGAATGAACGTATCATACCATAAATCCACCACATTGCCGTGATAACCAATGCTTGTGGTCGCCCCATTCTTCCTTGCCCGCCTGATCATGACAATACACTCATCAAGGCTGTCGGTTTTCTCGGACAACCAGCCTTGCTTGTACCTTTTGTTTAATGCATCTCCGCTTACCTGGAGATTATATTGACAACTAAAACAACTCCAAAATGTCGCCAATATATCGGTGGTGTTTTTATGCATTATCATATAGCATGTAAATAGATCAACGTCATTTTTTTTCAGGGGTAATTGGCGGTATTTCATGTTTTACAAATTATAACTGTGAATATGGGAGGACTATGGTCATGGGTACTATGTCCGTGAGAAGCACGATCCACTTTACGAGCTTTCATTAATCCACATTCATTCAAGTACTGGATATTTGTTCAGGAGGCAGAATCGAATTTGATTAAGATAAGTTGAAAGAACTTGTTTTACAACCATGCAAAATAGATATGAAGGTCTATACGGCAATGACTGTAAATAACCTAAGTGTGTATAAGTCAAATGGGTTCGGTAAAAGTGTATAAAAACGGGTTCGAGATATAACTAACATAAACTTAAAGTTTTCCTTGATTCATATGTAACCTGTTAAGAGCGCAATATATTGCCAGTTTTCAACGCAAATATGGTTTGCATCAATAACACAGGCCTCCTCGAATTGACCCAATGGTTACGATACACAGTTTATGACAACTAATGACTGCTTGATTTGGTAAAGGTGTGAATAGAGTAAATGTACGGTACCTCAGCAATGACCCCTACACACCCACAGATAACGGCTGCTTTAGCCTGGGCTCCACTCATTCCGCCTAAACCCGAGGTCACAAACACCTGAAATGGTACATGGAACCATTAGTAAACACTGAAACATGTTGTCATTTTGACATTGAAAATAGCATTGTTACGTCTTCTTGTAATACTAGAATGGCCAATTCAGCATGAGATATTGTTCAGTAATTATCAAGAAATCCCCCCCCATTGAGTAGAGTTGTACATCGAATCGATTATGGCATATGAATACATTTATTTTGAGTTCAATTCAATTCAATTTCAATTGAAATGAACTGAATTGAATTAAAATTGCTTTTGAATAAAAATATGAATGGTGAGATTTTATCATTTCATATTCCCTTGCCTTCAAGCTTTTCAATGCTAGCACTTCAAAATAAAGCAATGATCAAAATGAATCGCATTTCATGAGAACTCAAGCGCTAATTTGTCTGTCAGTGAAAACGACTTACGCGTCCGGCAAGGTTACTAGATGACAGCTGCTTTCGACCTGCATTCAATATCGTCAGCTGGAAAATAAGCATATGGTTTTGTAAATAAGCTTGGACTAAATTTTATCATAACAAAAATATATTGAATTGATATGTCTATAGAACATGATTTTAACAGGATATGCCACCCTTTTAGAACATGTGCATGTCAAATAGTCCATGAATACATTTTAGACAAGACGTGTTAGGTTGCATGGTTAATTTTGATATTGACATTTTATATCAGATATATATCGGAAAGGTTTTCTAAATCAGCATTAATTTACATTCAAGCATGTTACACAGACGTGTTAGATTCTATGGTACAACTAAAGTAATGACATTTCATGGTATAAATGTATTATAAAAACTGAAGCATAGGTCTACCAGACCAAGCAAGTACTCACAGTGGTCCCGTGCACAATACCCTGTGGACCAATATAACAGTAACTTCCGGCCGTCATCTGGCCATACCTGAAATAAAGGTTCATCAGCAAATACCTTTGTCAACGTACAGTATGCTGCAGAGGACTACATGGAAACTGTCACTAAAGGACAAGTATTGCAATAGAATTTTAAAGTGAGCCAAAACTTTGTTATATTTTATGACAAAATAGTGAAATGATGGCCACAATGTTTCACTATGATCATAGTTGCAGGCAGTCTTAATCAATTTGGGAAGAGCTGTCACATTTTCCTTTTTCCAGACAGACGGAAACTGGATACTTGCTGATGTATAAAGCATCACTCGATGACTAAAGCTCATGTCTAAAGACCAAATCAAAAATGCATATAGTGAATTGATTCATTAGGTATTGTTCCATTCATTCAGGCCAGGTATAAACTTATGCTCAGTATGCATTTTCCTAAAACGTGTTTTATAAATATCAAATAGAATAGGTGTTCGACCCGTTTTAAAACGTAACTTACATGGTGACACCGAGGGCGAACATTTTCTCGTACAGTTCCCGTGATGAATAGTTAGGGATTACCTAAAATGACAGACAACTTAGTCTAAATAAAGCGCCAACCTGTACCAATTAGTTCACTTGTATTGTTGGAACAAATTGAACAGTAAGACGTTAAAACTGCCCCTAACAAATAACAACACCATTTCACAGATACCATAGATTTATCTCTATGGTTACATATCTTCTTTAATTATAACGATTTACTTTCTCAAAAGAAATATAACAAAATTTATTAATCACAGATTTATGAATTGCGATTTTCTAAAAGCCATGTTTATGTAACGTTAGCAGAATGTTTTCACTGATCGGATGTGTTTTTATCTATGAGAAAACTCTTAGTTCTGTTCGATTTATTGGTGACAGCGGTGGGAGTTGAAACGTCCATGTATTCTCTAGAGGCCAAGACAAGAGGCATTTACTCCCGGAGGTTGGAGTTATGTAACGATTTTAGAGTCCTTATGCAAACTTTAGAGCCAAAGCATTCTTTTAGATGTCATGTGTGTATACATATGTGTGTACATTGGTAACATAATGGACTAATGATCGGTGGTTGTTTCACAAATCGAATATAGTTGTTTTTCTGAAAGGTCTATGAACTCGATTGATTACATTTAATTAAAAGATTTGTATATTTTGTTGTGGTCACACGGATTCATAGTTTACCTTGGGCAAAGACCTAATAAACAGGTCTTTGCCTTGGGCCATAAAACGAATACCTTCGAGCCACTGTGGTTTTTGTGATTTTTTATAAGAGTGTTAAAATAATTACCATTCCGTTAGTGATGATAGCTCTGGGTGACTCGACAGAACTTGGAAACAGTCCCATTGGGTGTCCTGAATACAAAACAAGAGTCTGTTCCTCTGTCATTTCCGACAGGTACTTCATCACTAGGAGAAACTAAAATGAAGTTTGTAGGAGTAGTTAATAGGGCTTTGTTCATACAACATACGATTCTGTATAAACTTTGCGTGTAGGTTTTGTTCTGCCTACCAAGTCAAAGGTTCTAGAATTCAGCAATTGTACAATACTTAATCAAAACTTTCAGCACCAATTTGGAAAATATATCTAGAACGAATTGTCTCTGTCGCAGTTTACGTGAGGATATTTGTAAAGATTTTAGAATTCTCTACTGTAACCGCTTTCGCAATTATATTCGACATATGAACCAATACGTAGACATTTATCATAATTTGACTTTGAGAAACAGATTGATATTTGTCAAGACTTTAAAGCAATGCATATGATAAATATTCGGTTTAATATACGATTAGTTAATAACAATAAGAAAAATATGAAAACATTTTTCAACTTTTTTACAGCAAGTAACGCTAATTTTAGATGGGATGTTTCCGTGTGACATTTTTCCATTTTCATTTTATTAAAAGAATTTGTCAAGGTTAAATGTAAACAAAAGCCTTTACCTGTGCCCAGTTCGAGAAGACCTGTCCATTACCTCCATAGGTCACAAGTTCGTGCGGAAATTGAGCTACCCGCGGGTCCAGATTGTTCATAATCATGTGCATCAGCGCCGCGGCTTGTCGGCATACGGCTGGATACTCATTGATAGGATAAGCTCTAAAACGAAACGCTTTAAAGTGACTCTCTCTCACAGATTGAGAATTAACTATTCTTGTAATAAGTGTTTTCTACAGATAAAATGATTGCACAGATTTGTAAAAGAAATATTTGTACATGAAATTATATACTATTAATTAGCACGCTTCTCAACCATGTTTCAACCGATTGGTTAAAGATATAGCAATTTTGTTTTGCAGATAACGGAAACTGTCAAAGAGATTTATCTTTATTCAAGTATCTATTATTTCGGTCCTTTGAGATCATCAAAACGGATGAGAGCGTCTGGAATCAAGACTACGCAATGGGTTCACACTGTAATCACGTGATCGTTAGAACGTGTGTCAGTAAACAATCCTTCTACTATTTATAGTTTTCCATCAAAGCACTGAAAGGCACAAATGCGTGTTTCAATACTTTTTTTTATGAAAACACAAGTTTTCAGCATCTTAGAAATAACGATTGAATATAGTCATATATTCAGTGACGATGAATGTTTCAATTACTATTTTTGTTATATACAGAGCACTTTCTATGAGAAAGCCACTTTAATACTTTATATGATTTTCTTAACTACGTCACACCATGATAAAGGTTATCGGAATTTAGTTGAACAAAAAATAAAAAAGTGCATGATTATCTTTGAGTATAATGATGTGGAGACGAAGAAATAATCTACAAGAGAAAGAAAAAAGAAATGTGTTTATTTACATCTCAATTTGAATGGTTAACCTGTGGCGACTGAACATGTCGCCATTTTGGAGGTTTTCCCTTTCCCTCACAGTGCAAAACAACTTGTAGGCAATGGAGAAATCAATCATTAGACGACATCTTTTCACGTCGTTCATCTCTTGCCAAAATGATATAGTCCAATGCATCGTTTTTAAGAGTGAAAAATAAATGTAATCATTGTTTTACCTTAACTCGAGTGTGGGACGAAATCTGTACATGTATATGTGACCATACGCTCGCAGTTCGTCCACAAATTCTGGAGCGAGGTTTTCATGTACTGTACTGGGAAAGTATCGTAATGCATTCCTCAACGCCAACTGGAAAATTCAGGGTTAATTGAAAGAAGACTTCGTATGTACATTGTATATTCAACATGTTTAACTGCTATTGTTTTGAATTATAAATTTAGCCAGCGTTTTCCGAATACCGAATTATATATGTAGTAAAAGTGTCACATATTGTCTTAAAGCGTCTTATGCAAAACCCACATCTATTTGACATTCCAACAAACGGCTGTCGAAATATAAAAATACAGTCAGGGTCTTTTACACATAAATTTTGATAAACGACTTGACAAATACTATTTTGTGTGTACTCATTTGACTCGTCTTGTCGATACGGTTCTAGTAAGTATCAACAATATAGGGTTTTTTCATTATAGGGTTTCGAGAATCCGTACATTTTGCAATATATAAAACATGTAAAATGAAATGGAAATGCCGTCTGCGAAAAGGTAAATCGAACGTCAGTTATGCAGTCTCAAGTCCATGAAGCATCGTTTTCATTGTTGTAATTTGTACTTCCTTTATCAAATTACATTACACTTAACACGTAATTCCCTATATACACGAAGTCGTCTTGCAACGAGATATTTGGTAATTTGCCTCAACTGTTTATCAGATAGTTTGCTAAATATTTATTAACAACGGAGACAAATGAGCAAATTTCTCATGAAGAGCAACTTATCAGGATGTCAGAAAAGTGTCTTATTTACCTAACAATAACGACATTTGACCAACAGACGACTCTGGGAAACATTGTGGGATAGGGGAAACTGCTCGTGACGAGCAATTTCTCCTTTTCCCACAATGTGTTCTGCTCTATCAGAAGAGTACTCTTCAAGTTCATCACATTTTGAAATGTCGTCTGCAAACCAATTCAAATCGGCGTTTGGTAAAGGTAACACCGCAAATGATCTGTTAATTGATTTACTTTTTCACGTGGAGTCTGAAATGCTTTCAGTTGACCAGTTGACGAATACTGGTGCCAAATGTGTGTCGTTGATATTCCGTAGTAGGGGCTGTTGAAAGCAATGCCAATGTACATATGTTTGTCAAAGGTTTGCATAATCTTTTATTGACAAATGAACATCTTATACAAGGCGTTTTATCGACTGTTTGATGTTGGGTTATCACAAATCCTATGTGAAAATTTTGGCTAAGACATACTGAAAATAGTATTTTGTTATCTTAGTTGGATTGTACTATAAGTAGACACTATATATCGGTCATTGCTGCCGTTCTCTGACAAACCCAAACCTTGAACATTTAACCTTACCAGACGCAGACATTCGACGACCCTTTCGCTTTACACAGTAGAAAATATTGTTAGAAATGTGAAATATTTGTTGTTGCTTTTTCTGAAATTATACTTGAACGATTCGTAAAACCGATACTTTGTACCCACTACCTTATATTGAATTTTAGATTTCATCAAATGAATTACGTTTGTTGTAATAAATTCTAAGCATGATTTGATCGTGTCCCGAACAGTTTTTTTCTGTGTACAAAATGAAAAAATGAAGTATTGTGCAAACGATTTTATCAGTTTATCTAACAATATGAACATTATTTATTCCTTTTTTCTGACCGCAATCTTTCTTAAAACGTCGTAAACGTTCATAAGTGTAATTCGACTGTGACATGTGTGCGCATGGTACCGCACAATTCCTTATATATCACTCAATATAAGGCGATTTTAGTGAAATGGTCAATTTATTACAACTAAGCGGTTTTAACAAATTATATGACAAGTCATTCAAAAGACAAACTAAAATATTGTCGGTGTGTGTTTCATCTTCATGGAATACACAGAAAACATGACTAAACGAACTTTAGTTACTTTACTGATATAGTCAATCTTAATTTAAGTAGCCAATTTTATACAGTGTGCGACTAGTTGCTCAATATTAAGTTGTCTTATTAATACACCACAATTCCATATCCTTCTTTCTTCTTTTACCAAGGAAGCTTGGCGGTTGGTCTTAAATAGAGATTACCCTTTTCCAGATATTTTTTTCCAACATTCAACGGAACCAGAGAAATTTCATTGCAATAGTCGATTCAGAAGAAAGCCCTTACGCTTTACTGTCTATAATGACTGATCAATATGGCCAAAATCGTCGGTATTCTGTTGGTAGGCCGTGAGACTGACTTTCTTTAATGAAAATCAAACCGTGGTTTGAACCCATGTTGAGAGGGGCCGAGTGATTTCAAGTCATGTACCCTAACCACTTTGCCACGTAGGCCCATGTGCGTGGGAAAGATTAGTGTCTTAGTAAGAAAATAATTTAAACCTACACTGACTGTATCTGTATAGTAGAGTCATTCTTGTTTTAAGCGGCTGCTTTTAAACAGTGCGTGAAAGGTAGTCTCCTTTTACCGTGGTCGTTTAAAAGAAGATTGACTGTAACTGAAATGATGTTATAAACGGAATAGAAGTTAACTTCAACCGTCTCAAACTAGGTTTTGTGACACAATCACCCTACGTTGTAAAACCACTTCTTCATATAGACGCGTTTTAACGCACCCGCGTCAGGAAATTTGAGAATCCGATTTGCCAAAAGAAAGAAATGTTCTTAAAGAACAAGTTTTCCTTTCAACACAAAAGTTTTTCCAAATAAGCACATTAAACTATTTCTTATTTAGTTGTGCTTTATAAATTCCGTCAGCTATTTCTTTCAACTAAGCAAAGTCAAATTTCCATAATTATGAGGGAAAGTGTAAAACTATGGCTTACCGTCTCTTCCTCTCGAGTCAGGTTCGGGGTTCGAACCGGCGCATGCGGGACCGACTCGTCCCTGCCTCTCGGCTCGGGTAGGGGGTCCACTTGTATTCCCTCGCATATTTCCTTCAGTGAGCCCATTGTCCGAGTTATTGTGATGAAGTGATGATGTGAGTATCGAGTAGGCTGTTTATGTTTATTTATCTGGACGAAAACACTGATAAGATGAGGTCTGAATATTCATACGCAGATTAGTCTGACCCTTTTCTTTGGATAAAATGCGGTCATTGTCAAACCTTTTCTTCATGTGAAATTTTGTGATGACAATGATAATAAGTTAAATTACAAGCTTACGAAGCTTTCAAAATAATTTATTTTTAAACCGAGCTACCTTCTTAAAGTGTGCATGTATGATTACGTAGATTGAGATACTTATATTGTATATAGTTCGATACTTTCAAAAATTTTCAAAACGTTGGGGTAAAACTACACATGATTATTACGAGCAACTTTAAATTTCCACGCATCGTTTTCAGATCAAGTACTAAATAGTTGAATGTTCCCATTGCTAGTCGGCTGGTTAATTAACCCTTAAAAGTATTAAAAGATAGACCATGCCAAAAGAACTCAACTTTTATGATTCATATTCAATTTTTTCTCTTCATCATTCGACATTTCTTTATTTCAATATCATTTTTTGTTTGTTTATTTTTGCTTTAACAATTTCCATACACACATGTCACCAGTTGTCATGCGTGCTTTTTTTTTTTGGGTGATTCATTTATAAAAATGTTGACGTCCGTGTCAATACCATATTGTTTGAGGGAGGGGTAGTATAAAATTTACATGCTCAGCATTTTCACACATCCATTTCTTATGTTTTACTGATTATCCCCAAGTTGTTTATAAGAGGGTGTTGTTTATTAACTGACAAAATATATAAAAAAAAAATATTCCTCTTCATCTAACCATTCTTTTCTATGTGTTTCATACTTATCAATCAATCATGCCGTAAATGAGTGTATTTGTTAAACAATGAATAATTTCTTGTTTAAAGGTTGGCAATGGAACATAACTACGCTTTTTGAGTAGGACGCTTCTGCTATTGGACGAAACCGCACGCTCATAATAGGAAACAACAACGACGACGCAAAGATTTCATTTTTATTTTTATAAACAAGTGATTTAAGAGAGTTCACAATGGTGAGTGTCATTGACTTTCAATAAGAATAACTGCTTATTATGTACTTTAAATTTGTTTTATCATAGATAATTGTTATCTTCCCATGTCATGCTTCGATTTGTAATTGTCATTAGAATTCGCGATTTTTCTAATTCTGGAATACTATCGTGTGAAACTATCTTACCAAGAAGATGTATTTCAAAGACCCATTTCAAATGACAATTCTGATTGATCCAAGAAAACATATCTAATTCATCTATTTTTGACTAGTCACTTCCAATCTTCCGAGTACTTTATTCAGAATAGTGCAATTTGGTGTTTGTTTGAATGTTACCTGTGAATTTAACAAAGGATGTGTTGTGCTGTCTATATAGTTATACCCACAAGCGGTTTTCATTAAGAATTGGTTGAAGATGCCAAAACAAAATCTGAACAGACCACTTGGAGGGGGTCCATGGGATTTCTTAACATCTCCAAGAATTTGAACCATCCAATACATAATTTGAAGTGGTCATTTTGTCCTGCGGCCTGTTCTAATTGAGAACAGAGCACATTTATGAATATAGGTAAGGCTCTCAAATCTGCATTGACTTTCTGAAAACTTTTTAAATGCTAGAGAGAAGTGTTTGTCCAATTTTGTTTCTAAACAGTTTATGATTATATACTTATCTGTTCTAATTTTCATTTTAAACCCATGTTAGTATCATTAAAAATCAGCCTAGTTATGACTTAAGAATTCTTTTAAAGAGTGAGACACAAAAAACATTTATGAATCTTTTATACCAGGATGCAGCCAATGCATTAAAAGTTGCTCTTCTGAGATCTGGTGTGGAAAAGTCATGAGTATGGATCGGTACACTGATCACTGAAATGAATTCTTAAAACTTTCTTAAACTCTTGGTGCAACTGAAAAGTTAAAATAAATTTTTCTCAAAGATTACAGCAAATTTTTATTTTTTTACATTTTATAACTTTTTGTAGATAGTTTTAATGAAAAAATTATATATATTATTACTTTCTTCTCTTTCAGGCCCGTAATAGTGAAAAGGCAATGTAAGTAAATGCAAAGCTTTTTTCTTTTGAAAATTTCTTGTTAGAACTTTGCTGTTATAAACATTTGAACTCTAAGACTCTTTAATCTAGTAAGGATCATTTATGATTAGAAATCTGTTAAATCCGCAAAATCTTCAATCATGAAGGAGCGCTGTATATAATGATGAAATAATGAATATGGTTACTTTTTACATCAGGCCTGAAAAAATAAATTGTTTGTTAAGGGTAAAGTCTTCAAAATAAGTTGGTAGGGTAGGTAGGGATTTTTTTTTTTTTTTTTTTTTAATTTGAACATATAGAACTGTTTTCTGACACAGACCAGCATCCAGCAAAATGCATTTTCAGAAGTTGTTGAATTTAAGCGCCAATAGAAGACACGAATAAACCTGTATTTGTCGAATTCAAATCATAAACTGACCTGTCGGAAATGTGCGAGAAGTTTTAAATGGATATGTTAATAATCCAGCGCCAATTGGTTTTTTCTTCCAATGGTAAAATAATTTCTTTAGGGTAAGCAGGTTTGGCTAGGTAGGGCTGGGTTAGTCTAAACAAACAACTTTTTTTAGGCTTCAGAGTAAAAGATGAATTCAAAGAGCAGATTCAGAAGAAAATTATCAGGAGCTTATTTAAAAATATAGGGTCAATGGGGAAACCAGAAACACAGATTTTGTTATTGTAGGCCTAAAAAGCCAGCTTAAAGAGCCCCTGGAGGGTCCCCTTCCTAACTTGATTTAATTAGATAAAAAAAACATGGATTTAGAAATCAATAAGAACTAGCTTTATCAAAATTCTATTTTACAGGACCACATTGGCACGTTGGAGAGCTGCCCATTTAGATGATGTTAAGGAAGTGGTAAGAATTTAACATGTATTCATTCACTTAATGTAGATCATTTTGTTATGTTATGGTTTTTGAGGTTTCCCTTGTACTCTTTGATTTGTTTGCACTTTATTTTCCATCACAGGGGTCTGTAAATTTACACAAGAACACTAAATACTCAGTAAATTATCTTTGATATGATTGCGATACATGGATAATTTTCACTTTTATGGTGTACACACTTCATGGTTTTAATTCAACAAAATTTCTATTTGTTCTTTAAGTTATTGAGGTGCGAATACTGATTTTAGATCAAATAATTCCTTTCTCACTAAAGTTTAGATGAGGTTTACCTTTATATCAAGTAAATATTTTCTGATGTTTTTTCATGGGGTTAATGTTTTAATTAGTCGTTTCAATGCTTTAACCCTTTTCCAAACAATAATGACATTTGACCACTTTGTTGCAGATGTCTTTAGAAAACAATGTGGGAAAAGGAGAAATTGCTCATAATGAGCAATTTCTCATTTTCCCACAATGTTTTCTGCCCTATCAGAAGATTATTTTCCAATTTCATCACATTTTGAAAGGTCATCTGCAAACTCTTTCAATTTGGGACAGTCGAAAATTTGGTGTTTGGGAAAGGGTTAAGCTAAACACATGTATTATTCCATGCTCTTACAGATGTACCATGTAATACCCACTATATAGGTCAAGCTGAAGTCGAAAGTTAGTTAAGGGGCTATAGCAAACATTCATTTAATATCCACTATTGTTTACACTTTATCATATGAAATTGAATATTTTGATTTTAGGAAAGACGACCCTATCTTGCAACAGAATGTGATGATTTAAAAAAGTCAGAGAAATTTAGAAGACAAATTATTGGAGAAGTTTCTAAGAAGGTGGCACAGATTCAAAATGGTATTTTCTGTTTTCTATTCTTTTCTATTCTTTTCAATGTAGAGGGAGGTAGCCAACTTCTTTTTCCTTATTGCTTATTGGCAGAAGAAGGTTATGGACCTATACTTGTGTTTATCCCTTTTTTTCATGTATGCACATTATGACGTATAGGTTTAACTTAGTGATTAAAAGAATGCGAAATTATTTTGGAAAAACAACATTTTATTAATTCAACGTAACGCACATTTAAAAGACTATTTCCTTCTTAATACAGGAAGAAATAGTGTGCTTTTTAAGCTGAAGGACATACCAGGGATGGCAAAATCTAAGTTAGATTTACTTGTCTGTAAATGTTATATTTTTCTGCACTTGTCCTCATAATGGTTATATAGTAGATTTATACTTAATTCACTCAAATGATAGTTGTTTTGGGGTTCTAGGTTGAGCTCAAAGTGGTCTCACATGAATAAATTTGTTTGACTCATTTTGTCGCAAGGCCAAGATTAACTGTATTGTCAATGTCATTTAGAACAATGTGTTTTAGCAAGAGATAACATCTAATCATATGATGGTTTTGTATTTTTACAGCTGGTCTGGGTGAATACAAGTTACGGGATCTCAATGATGAAATCAACAAATTATTGCGAGAAAAGGGTCATTGGGAAGACAGAATTAAGGAGCTTGGGGGACCAGACTACAGGGTAGATACAAAACTTACATTCTATATTTGTAGATAAACTTATAACCTTAATTGATAGCTAAGGGAGGTATAAAAAAATTCTTTATGATGATTTATTTCTTAACCTATATTTTCAAACTTATTTATTTTACCGGGATTGTGAAAAAAGTTCTTACAACTTTCATTTCTTCATTACTCTACATCTTATGTATTTCTTGTCCATTATCTTACAGAAAGTTGGCCCCAAGATGTTGGATCATGATGGTAAAGAGGTGCCTGGTAATCGAGGATACAAGTAAGCGGGATTTATTAATCCTTTCTCTTCTCTATGCATTGTAATGATATAGAACTAGCAGAACAAAGGGGTTCTGCTAGAGAGCAGAACTTGGAATCACATGGCCCTTCTTTGTATTGGTTGGACTCCCTGTATCCTTTATGAGAGGTAGCCTCATAGTTGACTTACATGTTGCTGAATATTCCACCCAAATTGACCAGTTCACATTGGCTATATAGTATGGGGGCTTCCTTCATCCTTTATGAGCAAGACTATTTCTGAAATTCTGTAAAAATTCCAAGGATTTAAAAGAAATACTAAAAATACATATATTTATATGTTTTCTTAACACTTTACATGTAACTTTCGCACCTAAATTGAACCATTTATACCTCATGCTGTACACATTGTACCTGAGAGAATAAAAGAAACGTTCTTTTCTGTAAAAGCCCAACAAAACAAATTAATGGAATTGCTTAAGTATGCTTAAACCCATTATTATAACTCAACTTTGAGTATAACTATAAGCATAAGTGAACTCAAATCTATTAAGCTCTTTGACTCACATTATTTTGGAAAAGAAATTAAATAAGTAACAACAATATAGGGTTAAGAAACGAAAAGTGTAAAGGAAATAGGCTTCTTTAATTAGTATCTGCCAGAAGATTTTTCGTTTATACATTCTTCTATTTCAATATTGCACAAATATATTTTACAGATATTTTGGAGCAGCAAAAGATCTTCCAGGCGTGCGGGAATTATTCGAACAAGAACGTGAGTGTAACAGTTAGTTTAGCAATTGATGGTCATATTGGGTCTGTTGATTCTCATTCGCATTCTGCTAATTTTTTGTAGAGTTTCATGAAAAGGTCGGGCATGATTATGTGTTTTGTTGGAAACTACATGTGAAATCACTTACAAGATTTAGTTTAGTTTAAAATTAATTATTTTACATGTATTGTGAGACATGTTGGGGTGGTGAAATCTTATTTTTGACTTACTTGTGCGTAAATGCCAAATTTTTTTTCTGTTCTTGTTTGTGTTATTGTTATATAGTAAATTTAAGGAAAACTTATCTTGTCTGTTGCGGATTTTGGACAAGTTTGGCAATAGGGACAATTGATTTTGCTACCCCTGCAAGTTCTTACAACTATAAATTATCACTTTAGATTATGATTATAAGACATTGTAAGAAGTAATTACAGTTTGTAAGATATGGAAAAACTCTGCTATTTTCTAAATGACTAGTGTTTATTAATAAGTTATTCATTTGTTCATGAAAAGGAAACAACCTTGTTCCTTGGATTAAATGTTGTTGGGTACATGTTTCATAACTCTGTAAAGCACTGGAGAAGTGTGCCCCTGATTAGATCAAGAAAATGTAGATTGCATTTTTCATAATAATTTGGAAACTTTGTTTTAATGAAGGAATTACTTTGAGGCTTCAAACACCTGTGTGGTGTGACTTGTTTCTTATGTTAAAGCAATTAATTTAGCCTCTAAGCATAGCTATATTGATAACATGACATTGAAATGATTTGACACATTTTTCATTCTATCATGGTTATTTGCCAAATTATCTCAATGTCGTATTTTACTGTGTCCAGAATTATCAGTGGATTATCAACAAGAGCATATGACCTTTATATTAAATTGAGTTATAATTTGTAACTTCTAGCCCCACCCCCTCCTAGGAAGACTAGAGGAGAGCTGATGCGAGACATAGACGCTGATTACTATGGATACAGGGACGATGATGATGGAATACTGATTCCTCTAGAACAAGAGGCAGAGAAAAAAGGTTTGATTAAACACAACTCTTAAGTGGGCCCTCTAATTGCATGAACAATGAACAAAATTCTACTTTTGTTGATATGTTTGAAAATTTCAGGAGGCCTCCTTGGCCTAGTGATTAGATTATAGAACTTGAAATCATATGACTTCTTTACTGCTTTGGTTCAAATTCCAGAGAAACTCTTTTGATTTTCATGAAAGGTATTCTCCGGGTGGATTTACAGAAAGCCTATGGTTCTATCCAATTTTAAAGCCCTTGAGCACTTAAGCTTAGGATCCTCCTCCATTGATTATGAGTTGTGTGTCACATTATAACTGAATATTGTTGAAAGAATATAAAAACCCTTTCAAGAAATGAGACATGAAATTACCATTGTCCCTTATACAAATGGCATAAGTACCTTTTTAGTAGACAGTATTTGAAAGCATCATCAGGAAAGTAGCGGTTTGCCAAAAAAAAAAAAACCACTGGATTACAAGGTTCCTTGCAGAAAAACGATTCACTCCCTAATTGAAAAGCAGTATGAAGTCTTTATTGCTTTTTCATGTCATGCATTTGTAAACATGGTGAAAATGTTGGCCTCTCTAAAGGTTTAAGCACACATAGGATATGTGTACCATTATTTGGATTTGAAAGTTATTCAGACATCAAAACTAGTTGTAAAATGAATATGCAAATATGCTGAATCAGTAAAAGAATAGTGATTTCACTATTTGTTGCCATCCCTTGTATTGTTTTGTGTTGCAATTGGTTTGTTTTATGACCTGCTGACAATTGTTCTATCTATGGATAGAGTGAATTTGTTTAGCTGTTACATTTCAACCTTTTTTTCTATTCTAGCTATTGCACAAAAAGTGAGAGAATGGAAGGAGAGACAAGAGAGAATAGCCAGAGGAGAAATACCTAATGATGAAGAAGAAGAGAGTAAGGAAGAAGAAATATACACAGGCGAGGTAAATAAAGCTATAAGTGGGGGCCTCCGTGGCCTAGCGGCTAGAGTTTCTTGCTTCATAGATGGGAATTGCATTGCAATAAATCTCAGTCAAGTTTATTTAAGAGCATGAAGTACTCTAACTTACCTGCAAATCACTGTAACACTATATCTGCATGGTCAGCCTGTAGAAAAAGGGATTGAAGCTACTTAGCATTGTGCTGTAAATACTTGATATGTTAAAAGATTCAATGCAAGACTATAGGAAGTTCTTTAAAGACAAGTAAATGACTTACTGTGAAAGTCTTAAATTAAACTCTTGATGGCCTCACAACTTATAGACAGTATATAGATGACTAAAGATTGTCATTTTGATCATAGAGGAATTTTCATTTGAGCTATTTATTTCATAGATAGCAGATTGCTCAAACAATTGTTCTTTGCCAAGCCTTATCATATAAGAATATAGTTTACTTATAGGGCACTATAAGTGATACATCATTATGCATTACAGAATTTTTCAAGTATGATATTGAAGGTTTCAGAAGACTCTAATGTTGGATTATAATAAACTCTTATATCATTTGTAATTTGTTATTTGGATTTATGTTTTGTATCAAAATGTATGCATGTATATATATGTAACTTGAATGATTTTTTATTATGTCCATATGTTTATGTTTGATAGGAAGAAGAAATGGAAGAAGAAACACCTGAGGTAGAAAAGACTATAGAAACTGTCCATTACATTGCTCATGTAGATGTCCCATCACAAAAAGAGGTAAGATACTGTTTTCTTTTGATCAAATCTAGGCAAGAATAGAGGAATGGTGATGGTTCTACCCATCATAACTGGACTTGATGGGGAGTTTTGTTTGGGCTCACCCTCCATCATTAAGGACTTGGTTATTGCTATATAACTGAAAGATTGTTGTTGTGATGTTAAACTCAATGAAACAAACAATTCTTCTCCTAAAGGAGAGAAATTAATAGCAATATACGACATTTGAATGTGTAACATTCTCTTCTTTTAGATTGAAGAGGCGCTGCTGGAAAGAAAGAAACAAGAACTTTTATCGAAATATGCAAGCGAGGAATTACAGTCTGAAGAAGGACAAATCAAAGAGATGTTAGGATTGTGACGTAACTCATACAGAATTGTTGGCTGTTAAGTCTGGCTATTATTTAATTCTGCTCTGGTTCAGGGAGATATAGAGCATTTAACAATGAAGCAATCAACCCAACTAGCAAAAAATAACCCATTTCCCTCATTTTATGACATCAGCTTTAGAAAACTGGGAGAACCAATTGTGACAAAATTATCAACTGGCTCTTAAGAACAATTTATTCTGATTTCACAATGGTTTACATCAAATGCTTTAAAGGAAATAAATTTGTTTCATGTTAATTGTTGTCACCTGCTGTTGTTTACAATATGGACCAGTCACAAACTCCAATATTGGATAAACCACAAAGAACATTCTAATTGATAACATTTCAATTATGTTAACTAGAGGATAATTTGCTATTTCATCGTCATGTTTTCAAATCTCTTCTGCTAGCGCTTTTAAGTTGCTCATATAAAGAAAATGGTAGAAATTAAAGGATAAATTCAAAGTTTTATTTAGCACATCTAGAATACTTCATTGTTTAAAATTCATAAATATAATTGTGTTCTTGAAGAATGAATTTCCATTTTTAAATTTCTCATTTTATCGTAACTGTTTTCTTTGTATATATCTGCTCTGTATGCAATGAAAATAATTTTTGTGAAATTCGTCATTGTAAAGAATGTTATTTGAGGTTACTGTGAAGCTGACAATTGAACTTGAAAACTTGAATCTTGAAAAAAAAGAAATTGAAAATATTTCCTTGGCAGGGTAGAACTTATTGTTGGGGGATAGAGGAATTCCTTTGTTTGGAGCTTTATCCTATTCATACAAATAACCTTTGAACTTGTTAATAGCAGACAGCCATAATAATTGGTATGTATGGTAACAGGTCAGATATGGTTTTGGCAAGAGATCTGTTATTAATATTAGTTATCATTGTAAATAACATAGTATGTGAGGAGTGAATGCAATAAAGCCTTTGTTTAAACCATTTTGTGTATGGACCAATCATATCATACTTTACATCTCATTTATAAGCACAACTTTCTTGACACTAAGCTTTGGATTAGATATCACAAATCTGTATTATTAACCAAAAAAATCATTTTTCTGGTTTTGTTTTGTAAAAAATATTTGTGTATTAGAATGCTGACTGTTTGGGTTGTACCCATATAAAGACCTCACAGCAATTTAAACATGTTATATCCTGATGTTATATGTTATACATGATTATATGATATTACATGTTATATCTCACAGATTGGAATTTTAACTATTTCACACATAAATCATCGTCAACCGATAAAAGGACAACTTGGTTTTCTAAAGTAACAGAAGACTGGATATAGATATCTTTTCAATGTCGTCTATAACAGTACAGAAAAGATATAGAAGATTTATATTGCAGATTTTGCAAACTGTATAAAAAAAAAATTAATAGAAGGGGTATTTTTAGATTCCATTGTCAACTCATGTGGGTCTTCAACTGCTCTTGTCAAGTGACACTTGTAAAGTGTGCAAGAAAGAATTTCTGCTTTTATTTACAACTGGCTATCCCAAAGAAACGTTGATGGACGTGAAGGCTCTTTTCACATTATTAAATAAAACATGGGATTTAAGCAACTTAGAAGTAAAGAAATTGAAAATGGTCTTTGTTTAAGTGATTTATATATGTATAATGATATCAAAGTTTTGACGTTTATTACTCCCAGAGCACAAATCTCGAAGTAAGTCCCTGCCATGTCCTTAACAAAACACTCTTACTATAGCAGCATATTTGTGTTCTAAAGAGCACCGCCTTCAACCATCCCATCTAACCATTATTGATTGAATTGAGAGCTCAGTGCAAGATTTAAGCAAGTCCTCCACAAAAATAAAAGATTTGCTTTACTCTTGCTTTGAACCCTGTAAATGACAAGGTTGTAATTTCGATTTCTTTCAGATGTCTTCCAGCTGTCAAATAGGATGTCCACCACAAAAGTTAAGGATTTGCTCTAGTCTTGCACTGAATCCTCAAACTTGAACTATTTATGCACCCTATATTTCCTCACAGGGTCCTGCATGGCCCAGTGATAAAGTAGGTGGAGTAAGAACTCGGGTTCGAGCTGTACTGAAACCTTTGGTGAGTCAGAACTCTGTGGTCTTGGGTTCGAGCTGTACTGAAACCTCTCTGGTTTCATGGGAGTGACCTTTGGCAAGTCACTTCAGGGCCCTAGCCTAAAGCCGTTGCATTATTTAAAGATTGTTGATTTTGGGTTAAACACCATACAAAAGTTTCCTTACACTGTCCACTGTCCTTTCCAAGCCACAGACTGCTTTCTCACATGAACATATTTGACCAGTGGGAAGTCAAAAATCATGTCCTTTTTACTTCATTAACTCTTTACCACCCATAGACGATCTTTTTTTTACTTGAAGTTGACAACTTAAAAAAAGCCTTGTCAACATGTGAACAACTTTTCAGTTCTGCTGTTGTGATATGTGAATAGATTGAAAAAGCATTGTGGCAAAAGGAGAAATTGCTTGTGACAAGTAATTTCTCCTTATGTCTCAATGCTTTTTGAAAGTAGTCTGCTGCAAGACACAAAAAAGTCGCTAGCTGGTACTGTGTTAAACATATGGAAGTATATTGCAAAGATGAGTCTCGAACTTGCGACCCCTGTATTTCAAGTCGGACACTGAGCTCATGGGACTTTGTCAGTCGTTCCTTTGACCCTATTGCCCAGAGTAGGATGGAGGGAATTACCTGATTATTTTAATGGGATTTGGTATAACTGGCGGGGTCACAAAATCCCAAACTTAACCCATTACCAAACAATAAAAACATTTGACCACTTCTTTTCAGACGACTCTGGAAAACATTGTGGGAAAAGGAGAAATTGCTTGTAACAAGCAATTTCTCCTTTTACAACATTGTTTTCTGCCCTTTCAGAAGATTGTTTTCAAAATTTATCACATTTTGATATGTCGTCTGCAAACTCTTTCAATTTTGGACAGTCTAAAATTTGGCGTTTGTTATAGGGTTAAATGCATGAAACAAACACCATACCTCAGTGCAAGCAGCTGTGTTGTAAAAGGAAGAAAAGAATGAAGACAACAACAGGTGAGAATGCTGATGTTTTACTACTACCTTGTACCCGGTCGGGTACATGTATAATAATTGGTCATTAAAATATACTTAATATCACATTTACTGATCAACATCATTTCACAGACTCCTATAACATCCACCAAAAACAACTTATCAAATATAGTGGAAATATACGCAGTCATTAACTTAAATGTCATTCATATGATACGCTTTGAGCACAAATACAATAAATCTTTCTTGTGTTCGAAAGACTTGCTTTAGTTTTGCACTAAACACTCATCAAACATATGAATACTGTACTCTTCAATTAAAACAGAAGCTCTCCAAAGCAGAAAGCATTGAGAATCATTTGCAAGTGATCAAAAGCTTCTCTCTTGACCAAACTCTTTAATAATTGATATATGACAATTGAAATTCTGTTTAATTAAGGGTAGAAGCTCCTCTGAATGAAAACAAATTCCTCCATATCACATTTGATAATAATAAAGCAATAAGAACATAAATGATATCTATGTGAATACTGGCAGCACAATAACCAATACTTTGAATTTACAGGTAAAAGAAAATGGATACAGCACAGCATACTTAACACTTTGCCAGGTTATATTCTTTAAAACAGTATCACTAAACTTCCACATTAAATTATTTCTAACCCTTTACCAAACAATAACCACATTTGACCAGTTTGTTGCAGACAACTCTGGAAAACAATGTGGGGAAAAAAGAAATTGCTCTTAATGAGCAATTTCTCCTTTTCCCACAATGTTTTCTGCCCTATGAAAAGATTATTTTCCAATTTCATCACATTTTGGAATGTCGTCTGCAAACCCTTTCAATTTGGGACAGTGGAAAATTTGGTGTTTGGTAAAAGGTTAATATGCTAACATCTGAGATTGAATAGCTCTGCAGATGTTAAAAAACATCAAATTGAATTAAAATCTTTTCCTCAAGTAGGATCAAATAATTTGTGACGTAAAGAAGTTTGCTCTCACTTGTGAGATATGCAATTCAAAAATAGTCATAACATCTCATTTACAGGCCTTCCTAAGGATGAAATAAAAGATTCTTCTTACATCAGAATATTGATAATGGTGAATAAATACTGTAATAATACAACATAATACATGATTGTATCAATATCAAATAATCTTCATTTTAACAAATCATAGATGCAAATGATAAACAACAAATGTTGTACCATTAGATAAGGTGAAAGCTAATTTGATGGCTCAGTGCAACACTAACCTACATCCTTCACATTTGTGAAAGACTTAGCTTAGAATAAAATTTAACCATCAATTTGCCAACCTAGATATTTATAATACTCGACTCCAAATCAGACAAAAGATAACTGTATCAATAACCAATGATCTTCACATAACAGCATAAATGCAATGATCAACAACTAATGACAAACCAATAGGGTTTAAAGCAGGACTAAAAAATGTACTTCAATTTTTTAAAGGACTTATTTTAGTCTTGCATTGACTCTTAAATGTGCTTGTTCACAGAAGAGAAAATTTAAAAGTCAAAATAAAATGTTGTTGAAACAAAACAATCTATGTACTGTTGTTTGATCTAGAATTATAAGGAGCTATTGAATGTATGATTAATTAAGAAAGTGTCAACTTATTTAAATATGTACAGTTTATATGTGGTAGACTCAAAAGAGACGTCACACTTTTTGATTAAAATACATGTTAATTCACTGTATACACACTTTAAAGAATTAACACAATGTAATTTTGACTTCAATAACTATTCAACATTGTGTATCATACAACAGTACAGCTGTTGTGCAGTTTTAAAGAAATTTATTTTTAACTTCTAAATTTCCTCAATCTTTGAACAAGGGGGTTTTCCATCAATATCTTCCATTTTAAAGCAATTTCGGTGACTTTTTTTTATGAATATTTGATTGAAGGGTATCTGAATACCATATGCTAATTCCACTATTTACATACAGTAAAACTTATTCGTGTCAAACTTCCCGCTGTCGAAGTCTTCTCTGTGTCAAAGAAATTACACGGTCCCGAAGCATTTGTTGTTTATTTTTATACAAAGCAGCTTCTCTGTGTCGAATTCCGATTGTCGAATAATTCTTTGTGTCGAACCATTTTTACCAGTCCCCACTTTCGCTTAAATCAAGCATACAAACTGTTGCCAATCCCCTTTCATTAATAATTGCAACTTTAAATAGGTTGCAGAGATCAATATTTAGTATCACTGTCACAAAGGCATTCTTTGCTGTTACAATGGAAAATGTACTTGTGACAGGCAAATTCTCTTTTTGTCACCATGACTCAATGTTCATTAATTAAAAAAAAATATGCAATTTCCTTAAAACAGGAAGAAAGTTAAATAATAATATATTGATAGGTGCAAAGAGTCTGTGTGTGCATATAAAAGATAAGTGGCATGGTTTATACCATATCGAGGGTTCAGTGCAAGACTATAGTAAACAAAAGTACAAAAACATGAAGCACTTACTATAGTATTGCACTGAATCCTTGATATATAGGCTGTAATAACAGCATTCAGGGAACAATACTGAAGCAGGGAACAATACTGAAGCATTATAATGTAAAATGTTAAGTCAATCGTGTTAAAAGTGACTCCAATCTTGGATGATAAAACAGTTCATAGCTAAAAAGCAACGACATTCATTCAGAGTTTCAATAGGAGAGAATTTTAACATGCGACCCGTTTCAACATACCTTCACACTAAATAACTTTTCTCGCACTGTTTAAGAGTGTTCGCTTCGAACAAAGTTGACAGTACATCTATAACCAAAACTGCAACAGACTTTTCAAACAGGAAATAAGCCTATCTTACCAGCCATTATTTCTCTTTCATGCTCAATTATTTAAGGTTTAAATTCATATATACCTGCAGCAGATAACGAGCAATCTCCTGTTTAGTCACAATGGAGTCTACCTTATGTCTCAAAGAAAATCCTAAGATGAACCCCTTACATGATTCCAGGTTTCAATGCAAGACTATAGTAAGTGCTTCATGTTTGTGAAGCACTTACTTACACTGAACACTTGATATTTTCTCTAAATGATAACCATTCAAAAATTAAGCCGAGTTCATCAAAAAAAAAAAAGTCACTTTTCTTTAAAAACTAAGCAGAAATATTGAAATAACATGAGGGATTGTTTGATAATACATGTACACATAGCAATATGATTTGGGTTTGCAAAACCCTGTGCAGCAAGTGAATCAATTTATAAGAAAGGTAAGTAATCTGTTAATCCATTATCTGTTCAATAACAAGGCCAAAACGACACAAAAACACAAAACAATTGTATAAATCAATAATCAATAAAGAGAGATATTGAAACGTATAGTTTACACATCTCAAAAAACATCTATGCATTAATGTAGAGGTTTAATACTTTTAAAATGCATCCAGATCAAAACAACAACAATAATCGCTACATCCCTAGTAGGTTGAACCATTCATCAACTCGAAGAGGAGCGTATGTGCTCCTTTTCAAACACAAGCTTGACTGCCTCAAACACGTTCTGAGTCACATACTTTGGCTGCGTGAGATGTGGATCCAATACAAAGTCACGGTGGTTGTGATTGGACAACCGACTCGGACCGTACGACACATAGTCACGTGAGGAGGAATAGACGCCCGTACACACGAGAATCGACTTACAACTGTGTGCAAACATGGACGAGTCCGGGAAATGCTTCACTTCTTCAAAATCGAGTTCCGAGTCTGAATCATTCACGTCCAACACTTGAGATCCAGTGCTATTGGCGACTGCCTTCTTAAGAACTTTTTTTGATGCTAAATGTTTTTGCAAATATCGATCGTAGAGATTCGCTCCATATATGTCAGATTCTGGGTTATCCCTAGAAGTAAATAAATAGCAATTAGCACAAATAGGCAAAAGGAATGCTTATCTCTCTATAAATAAGCGTTTTAACCTACCTGCAGCAAATTGTTCAAGAAACAATGTAACAAAAAAGCAAATTGCTCATGACACATATAGGCTAACTTTATCACTACTGGCTCATGATACATTCAATATAAATAGAATATTGACAAAATTACTTACAATTGAATATATCGCGTGTTTAATGCAGGATTGAATTGAATGCTTGGCTTGACAAGGATACAATTTTATTTTCTACACAGTTTACATTGCAATGAAAGTTTAATAGAATATTGTGTGTATAATTGGTTGAAATAAAGGCAAAAGAATCATTCTTAAACAGTTTTCATGGCTTGTCACACAATCCTAAGCAAACGCTTAACACAAATTGAACATTTTGATCGAAAAAATGAGAAATTTTACAATATAAAAAAAAAATCCATAGAGTATTAATTTCCTTACCCTATACAGTAAATGGTTTTGATCCCATCCATTCCCATTTCCTTTGCTTGTTCATCAAGGAGTTGGTCTGCATAGTGATAGGTTACTTCACTTGGTTTACCAACAAGGGCTGTGTACTTCAACTCATGCCCAGAGATTTTCTGTCAAAAATAACATCAAAATAAGACAAGGTTTGACTACTCCAAACAAGACTAGCTGATTATCAATCCTATTGCTTTCCTAAATAGTTATGGTGCTAAATGGCTTTACAGAAGATTGAACTGGAAAGCATTGTACTGGAAAGGAATAAGCTCATTATGAGCAAACATTTATCAAAGGTGCTTGTTCACAAAAGAGAAAATTTGAAAGTCAAAATTAGATGTTTTTGAAATATTACAGTTTGATATACAATTAAAAGTAGCTATAAAACACATAATAATTCAGGAACCATCAATGCGTCTAGGTATGTACAGTCAATATTTGGTAGACCTCAAAAGCAATGCAATCATTGATAGCAAAATCGTTATCTCCATGCAAAATCCTAATCATTTTGCAATACAAGTTATCTAATCATAATCGTCCCATCAATTTCAGAGTTAAGAAAGTAATAACAAACTTAACTAGAATTCATTTGACAAATCTATTTCTTATTTCAGACAGTATAAACTCCTTGAGACCATTCTTTGTTCTTTATCATAATATTTATTCATTTACAGTTATCCCATTTCCCCATAAATAAAGCAATTTCTAATAGGTCAAAATTGAAAGAAACAACAGAAGACAAATAGCAGATTGAGTAAATGACCCTAACCCCTGGATATGACCCTAAAAGATCATTACTTTCCATTCACATGTCCATTACCGATATATAAGGGGTGAAAAATCCCCACAATTAGCATAAATTAAGGGAAAACCCTAACTTAGACACAAAATTAAAGAAAAATGTAAAATATAAACTCCAGCTAACATACCTGATACAGACTCTCTAGAGCATGAAGAAAACAGCCATGACCAAATCTGAAATATATAGAAAAATGCTGCATTGTAGAGACATTTAATTTAGTTTTACATTATCTGGATATAATATTTCAGATATGTTCTGATTCCTGAGGCATAATGATGGAGGAAGAATCCAAACTGAACTGCTATAAGGGCTGTTTAAACCAGGTAGAAAACAGAGGCATTCTATAAGTCAGTTTGAAAACTGCCTCAAATGGAAATTTAAATGCCATCATCTGGATTTGAGCCCGTATAGAGATAAGGGGCAATGTAATTTCAAGTTCTGTTCTCTACTAGAAAAACGAATTCCTTTACAGTAGACACAACTTTGAATGATGTAATGCAAATAACTTCTTGTTGATTGTATCAAATTGAAAGACAAAAAAAGAGATTGAAGAAGAGAATATCAATGATAAAAAAGAAGAGATTGGTAAGAAAAATGAGTAATTTGCTCTTTCTCAAACAATAATTTTTACCCTATTTTGCATTTCTCTTACAGTCTGAATTAAGATATTCTTACTACTCCGACAATCAAACTTTTGTCACATAGACAAGATTAAATCTATTTAATTGACTTTTAAATTGCTTGCTGTAAGAGATGAGAAGAAATGAAAAAACTTCTTGAACTAACACTTTTTTTTTAACATGTCTCCCATCTGCCTAATTAGTCATATAAAAAGGACAAGCCAAAATTTTCCATTTGTTATAACTCAAGGACTGTAAGTCTAAAGTTCTCGGGCTAAGTTTGTTTGATATTGAACCTAAGGTAGATATCATGGCAGCAGACATTTTTCAGAAAAGTTTGGTTAAGATTTAATTTCTTTATCTTGGAGAAGCCTAGCCATCATTCAAGGGCCGGTAAAGTTCTTTAAGCAGTTTCTGAATATCAAACTCTAGTGAGATATTATGACAATAGTATGGCAAAACCATTTTCATTACATTTGGTTATGATTTCAGAAATACTTTTGTAAAAAGATAGCAGGCAAAATCTTTTGTGACATATAGACAAAAGTAATTAAAAATGTTTCATAAAACATCAATGCTGGTCCGTGGAAGAAAAATTGAAAGAATATTCTTCTTTAAAAACTAGAGGGATGCCAAGTGTTATCAATTTGTTTAAAACTAGACCTTTCATAACCATAATAAACACTGTTTTCTGTAGAATAAATGCTATTACCCCCATATGAATAATTGTGACTGATCAAAGTGGAGGCAACGGCAACAAAAAAGTTGACAAAATTCTCATAACCACTAGCTCCATATACACTTTTAGTAAAATACTTTTAAAAACAAAAGTGACATTAGGGAAAGAATGCATGTGACAGAAAATTTCTCCTTTTGTCACATTAGTTTCCGCATATTATCACAAAATAAAAATTCCACTTTTAATTGCCTACTTTTGGTGACCTTTTTGCTTGACAAGAAAATTCTCCAATCCAATGGTGGAATGGTCAACTTTATAATTATAAACTGGCGACCAAAAACAAGTCTTGGTTGGGATAAGGGTTAATTGAAATAAGCCACAAATGGGCTTTGTAAAATATTAAATTTGATATGGATTATACCTTTACCCCATGTCATATATTCAGTTGTATTGTTGACAATGACAGAGTATTTTTCTTTATACTTCCTGGGTGTTGAATGGAATTATAAATGACATAATACATGCGCTTTGGAAGCGTGCCATTTTGTCCTTACCTTATAACACCTTATATCTTTAAACTCATTAATTTCAAATATTCACTTTTAAACACACCTACAGCAGAAGATTCAATAAAACTTCTGTTATATAAGGAGAGAGTGCTCCAAATGAGCAAGTTATCTTTTTACTACAATGGTTTGCACTCAATATCACACAAAAAACATCAGTTTTCATTATTCATACATTTACACAACATCTACCTGTGGCAATTCAAACAATCTTGATCACTGAATAAATGACTATTTTAATTTTCTTTATTTAAAACCCCCTTTTTTTTTAATCAAAAGATAATGAAAGAGTATTTACAACTTTCAGTACCTTGATGTGTTGTTTAAATTGATTAACCATGCTAGCATCATGTGTCTAGAGGTAATTCGTCTAGAGTGTCTACCCAGTCCCATTTTGTAGTGTAGAACCAAAGTATTATGCCTCACTTTGGTAATTTTGCAGGAAGGAAATAATGGAACATAGTTTATAAAATAATTGGTTAAAACAGTTTATAATATCTGCAAGACAACTGTGCTTTATCTTTACCAAACAGATATGACCTAGGTCGAAGAGTGTGAAAATATTCTATTTCATATATCTTTAAAGATCTGTGTTGTCATTTCATCCATTGAAAACATTTTAATTTAAAAAGATTAAAATCTCAATCTGTGAGATAGTCACTTTAAAGTTGTGTTAAAATATGTGCGTAAAGAGAGCTCTACATTATTGAAGGGTTTATCAATTTATAATCTTAAATATATTCAGGGCTCATCAATTAAACAAGAAAATGAAATTTCTAAAGAAGATAGAAGGATGCAACAATCATTTCAATGCTGTCATCAAAAATGAAGTTTAAATAGATAAATAATCCTATAATTCAATAATATGTGCTTAACATGAAATTAGATATTCTTGTCATCAAACTCATTTAATGAATTCCTCTTTCAATATCGATAACTATTATAGATAGGAAAATCTATTCTAAAAAGAAAATTTATTCACCAAAAAAGCATGACAAAGATTAATCACTCTTAATCTTTGGAGAAAAAGATTTTTTATTTTATTTTTTTACCAATTACCAAACAATAACGACATTTGAACAGTTTGTTGCAGACGACTCTGGAAAACATTATAGGAAAAGAGAAATTGCTTTAAACAAGCAATTTCTCCTTTTCCCACAATGTTCTCTGCCCTATCATAAGATTATTTTTTTATTTCATCACATCTTGAAACATCGTCCGCAAACTCTTTCAATTTGGGACGGTCGTTAATTTGGCCTTTGGTCAAGGGTTAATGCATTGATTTGCCTTTCACCAATATTTCCTCATATGTGAATTTATGACTCAAGATTGATTCAAATCAGCAGATGACAACCGCAAGGCATGAGAAGTATTGTTTACTTTGTAAAATTGATATGAAACCATTTTGATATTTTGAGCAAATATTCTATTGTCACAAGGGTTTTTATTTTAACCCCTTGCTACAGGTGTTTTTATAAATGAATATAATAGAAGAATCTGTATGAGTGGTTTTATTGCTAATTTCAACATTATTACAGACATTCACAGAGATAGAGCCCTGTATTTGGCCTGCCTATGCTTTAGATTTGGACCTGTCAAAGTTTATGTTATTGTATAATGGAGTAAGGAATCGGTAAGCTATGAATTTCTTTCCAACAGTATTGATCAAATTCACCAGGAAGTAAACTTCAAGTTTCTTTCAAACATTATTGATCAAAGCTACCAGGAAAATGAACAACCTGTAAACAACTTGAATAGAATTCTCTATTTACAAATGCACTTTCATTTGATATATATGATAAATTAAAGATGAATTTGAAAAGAATAACCATATCTTATATATTCATATGTGCAGTAAAATGAATCCAAACAAAGATCGCGTCTTTTGAGACCACAAAAGAAATCACCTTGGCATCTAAATAAAGACAATAGCTCATTTCATCTTTATTAAAACAACATGCCTAATAAATTCAATATAAAATGGTCATTCATGTCAGATGCTATATGTACAAAACAACTCACTTTGGCATCTAAATAAAGACAATAGCTCAATTCAATCTTTATTCAGATGGCTTGTTTTATTAATTCAATATAAAACAGCAACACGAAAGACTGTATATCAACAGTTCAATGTAATACTATAGTAAGTGCTTCATGATTATGAAGCACTTACTATAGTCTTGCATTGAACCCTCAATATGTACAAGAGAAAATTGATGCAAGCCTCAGTCGCCCGCAAAAAATTTGATTTGTCTTCCTAAACAAAACCTCCAATATAACATTAAAAGAATAGAATAGAAATGTATTTATGATATGTGCAAACATATCTCGTCATTCAAACTCATTAGAAAGAGCCTGTTACTCGGCTAATGAAAGCAATTGCCGAGGGAATAGCTGTCACAAAGTTTAAACACAGTTTTGTGGCTGACTGTTTCACCAAAAGTAGAAGAAATTAATCTGAAACAGCTCATGATGAAAGACAATCAGATCTAGTCAACATATGTTGGAGGAGCGTTAGACAGGCGCTGTTTTTTAAGAGACTATTTCTTATAATCTTGCTTTCATACTTTAATAAATTTCGTTCTTTTAATTATTTTAAAGCTATTGAAATCAGAAACTTTTAAGACATTGTAACAAACCAAGATATATTTCTTGTCTTTTAATACTTATCTTTACCGTTTATCAGTTTGACTTCTTCCAAATTTCATAATATAAATTTTGTGCAGGTGTTTTCAATTTTGAGAATTATCTTATTCCAATATGACCAATGTATGCAACAGAAGAATTTAACCAGGAAACCCATATATAGAAATTGAGTATTTCGTAACTTTTATGAAAGTTGTCTGTAATTGTTTCTATTTTTGCCAACACAAAGTATGTATTGAAAACTGCTTTTTTAATGATATTGAATTTGGAAACCGATGTCAAACAAACACATGATAATACTCTTGCAGCAGAAGCTAGAATCTATATCATATACAAAAAAGCCTACAAAATGTTCATTTTGTTTAAATGTCTACCAGCAATGATTAAACAGATACACCAGAAACCTGTCATTTATATGACAGTTTGGGAAATCATTGTGATGGAAGAAGAAATTCCTTAGAATGAACAACATTTCTCCCATTATTATTTACACTTGATACCCTTTCCTTTTTTCATAATACAATCAATTTAATCATAACCTTAGATGTACCTTATGATGAGTTTTGTTTTCAATATTGATATAGTACTAAGGAAAAGGTAAAAAATGTATGGTAAATTACTAAAGATAACTAATTAACTTTGTCCTTTAACCCTTTCGACTGTCCCAAATTGAAAGAGTTTGCAGACGACATTTTAAAAAGTGATGAAATTGTAAACTCTTCTTCAGATAGAGCAGAAAACCTTGTGGGAAAAGGGAAAAATTGCTCTTAGCGAGCAATTTCTCCTTTTCCCACAATATTTTCCGGAGTCGTCTGCAACAAAGTGGTTAAATGTCGTCATTGTTTGGTAATGGGTTAAGAATGTTATTAATATATATTAACATGGCATAATATGGGGGAAAAAGGCAATAATCTTTAATTCTAAAGAACGACGAAAATAAATGCAGGCAGCAATAATAAGATATGAAGACAATATTTTAATTGCATTATTGGTTAGTTGAAACAGAGACATAGATAACAGTTATCTATGCCTCTGGTTGAAACCATAGCAAAAGAAAAGCAATAAACAAACTGTCTACTTATTACTTATATAACTTCATTTCTTTGAGACAGCATTGGTAGCACACTACAACTTTTAAGTGAGTATTAGCACTTATCATTCCAAGCCTTTTAGAATGTGTCATCAAGTAAAGTGATGTGCACCAACTTCGTACAGAAGACACATTTGTCTTATGCCAAAACAAACTATTACATATAACAACTTTAAGAAAGAGCAGGACGTGGAACATTCTATGTTGACCTAATTAGAACTACACAAAGACCACATCTTCAAATTTTACAGATGTCTTACTACTGTCATTTCTTAAACACAGACTTCACATCACATTTAGGCTTGTTGTTGATACTATCAAGCTAAGTGACTTATAATTAAATGTACGGTACGAACGTAATATGGGACGAATGGAAAAAGATCGAAGCGTTTTTGGTAATTACCTTTTTATTTTTATCAATAAAACCTAAAAATCACCTGTATATATACTTTCTGATTTTGGACTGTTTCTTTACTGAAAAATTGAGTGATTTAAAGGAAAGATTGACAATAATTCTGTTTAAAGGCTGAAAACTGCATTTTTATCGGCACGAAGACCGTAACAGCTACAGTTTTATTTTGTTTTTTTCATCGATCAAAATGGAATTTGTAGGCGCTGGACATAAGACTTAATCACTGCACATATAACTTACTATTGAATCGTAGACAATTATATACAATCAATGCTCAAGCGGTTAAAAATAAATGTTTAAGGGAATAAATTGAGGTTGATATTTTAACAAAGGCGATTTGACAGTTGATATGATACGGGTACCTGCAGACGTATTTCATTGGTCAAATTGATTGACTGTCATCTCGTAGATTACGTTATAAAATATAGGGTTTTAGAATATTTATCAGAGAGCCAGTCTAATGGACCTCGTCAGACGACTTTACACATTGGACTGGCACTCGGTACCATCTTTTTGATAAAGAAAACCAATTTTAAGACTAACTAAAAGAGATACAGGCTGAAAAATGGACCTGTTATTGTTTGAGGTGGATCTTGTTTTAAACTATTTCTCCAAATACAAACCTTTTAAGAACACAAAATCAAACAGAAAACATTTTTTGAAACAATGAATAAAGGAGAAAAGGTCAACGACTAAAAAAAGAAAAGCCTTTGTTATGAATTATTTTCAAATAAATGATAAAAAAATAAATATAGCCTCCCTTTCCCCATGTGCACTAACCAAAAGCTTCTACAAATATGATCGCCGCCTTCTGGCGGGCGATCAATAAACCCACTCACCTAGGCATACGTGCCTCTGACATCCACAACAGATCCATATTACAGCCGAGTACCGGAACATGGGGGTAGGGGATCTGTCTTGGGGGGTCCGAGTTGGGCCGTCCGTCCGTCAATAAGACATCAATAATTAGTTGTAGATTTGTCTCCCATCGGACTGGTTCCCCAAATAATATAACGCCTGAAACAGATCAAAGTATTGTGAGTACTTTACTTGCTTCATGTACTTAGTATACATATCTTATAGCAACCTGCCTTTATTTGCTATGTATTAAAAATGCGTTCAAATGACGATTGAAATAGTTTTCATTCATACCGGTAAGTCCTTCCACCTTCCATAAACATAAACAAACAATTAAAATATTAATTTCTCATTACAAAATGCTTTTCTTACTATCATACTTTTGTACTGTTTTGTTTAAATCAAATTGCTAATTAATTGTCAATCATCCCCATGCATAATGTAAAAACTACTTGGTGAAATAAACTGTATGTCATATTATGTTATTCTTTTTCTGGTAGACTTGCTGTGTCTGTAAGAGATATGTGTTGATGCCTTGAATGTCTTTTTTAACATAGTGTGTGTTTTAGCCTTACTGATGCCACAGTATGAAAGTTATGGTTTGATCCATTAACACGTATAATGCTGGATAATTTTCTAAAAGTAGATTTTTGTGTTGTATGCTTTCCAAAACCTTAAACATCTGCTTAATTTTTCATGAGGAGAGATATACAGAATAGCAAACAGGTTAGATCACAGATCAGCCGCCAGTTTACTTGGCGACTGGCCTGGATCTAACCTGTTTGCATAAGCATTAAGCCCATTCCAGCACTATAAAGGTTAACCACTTACACCATAATAACTCACACTGAAGCATCTAATGCAGTGTGGTAAGAAACCAGCATGACAATATCATGTGAAAAATGTAACTTTTTCTAGCTATTTCTTGTCGCCTACTATTGCTTTCATTTTTGGAGCTATGGCAAATTCTATAACAGGAATAGGTTTATACCTTAACCTGTTCCCTCACATTAGTAAGAAATTGATTTAGTCAGGAAATACAGCAAACTTACCTTGTATGCGTGGAAACTTTGACTGTTTAACAGCACAGGGCTTTAAAAAGAAATAAAGAATTGCCATTCAACGTTTTTTTATTAACCTATATACGAGGGTTGTTCAGAGAGTTTGCAGAATGTTGTTAAAACTCTGTTTCACGTTGTTCGATACTTTTGAAATTTAATACATGCATGTACTCACTTGTTTTTCAACATATACTGAATGTGAAAAAACAAAGACATAATTCGGACAAGATATATTTGCTACTGCAGCAATGTACGAACCAGACACCCTATGCTAACATTTCAAACGTATTCCACATAAATAAAGCGTGTTTGTTCTCACTTATCGTGTTACAAGAGAGACAAAGAAAAGGCTTGCAATAACATGACATCATGACACCATTTCCTTTGAATTTCAAAACATTATCAGGATTTTCGTAAAAACATTTTAATCCTGCAGAGAGCAAAAAATTGTTAAGTCAAACAATGACCTCAAACAGTGACGTTGAATTACGGAGAATAATTAAATTGTATGTTGCACCCGTGAAATCACTAACAGAACAGCTTAAAATGATCCAGTCAACATGGAATTTGAAGTTCTGCTATTGTTTACAGATGTCTGTCAGATTTCTAAAGCAGGTGAAATTCAATGCATGTTTATCCAAGAACCGGTTGATCGTCTACAACTGGATGTTCAATTAAGGAAAGGGTAAAAAATCATTAAAGCGACAGGAGCACAACAGTAAGAACAATTGCAAATGATTTTTATGTCAGTCAATCTCTAACACTCATGTAATTTTAACAGACAGACTAAGCATGCCTAAAATAATTGCATGATTGGAGCCGTGACTCCTTACGGATACGGAAAATGAGTGCCGAGTCTGTTGTTCCCAGATGTTTCTAACCACTGAGGCAGGAGACAACTTCTTGGACAGGATTATAACAACAGATGAGACCTGGCCCATCACTTCAATTTGAAAAACCAAAGTATGTCGTCAGTATGAGGAATTCTACAAGGCAAATGGAAATTAGTTTCCTAGGTTTTGACATCCTCTGCAAACCTGACCATGATTCAATAGACATCCGAGTTAAAGCGTAACTTTGTTCCTCAACTGAACTTACCAAACAGAGTGTTGTGTCATCAATAAATGAAGGCTTGTATTTCGAAACATGAAAAATGGATAAGTGACTATGTTGGGAAAATGCAACAGTTGTTAGACTAAGTGAAGCTTGATATTGAATGACGTGACATACATTACCTAGCTCCAGGAACCTAATATGTTTTTGTTTTGTGCGAAAACAATTCAATTATTTGTATCTCTAACTGATTTCTATAGAATTAGTAGCATATATTTTGAAATTTAAAACCCCGCGAATTAAAGTACTCATACAAATACTTTTGCACTATACACTTTGGTCCACTATATATAGATCTTAATCTATCCTTATTTAACAAGTGTACTAGACAGATATACCTACCACTGGTTTCCTGCGATTATGGTCCACCATATCTAGATGTGGGAAGCACTGTCTCAGTTCGTCGATGGTGGTGATGTTCGTAAAGCCTAGTCCCCTGGCTATATCAAGGACCGGGCCCTGGCCGGAAACCAGGATATGTTTGTCGTGGAACTGCTCGAACATCTTCAGGGGACTGTGGGACATGACCACCTGATCTTCGACAATCTGTAATCGGAATAACGGAGGTTCAGATATGGGGTATATCCTCCTAGCTAAACTCTTTATTTATATACTTCTTTATTAATTCATATGGGTATTACATAGCATCAATATTGTTTCAGTTATGTTTGGTGATCAGCTTGTACAGATGGAGAAAAAATAACCAAGCTTGTCAGCCCCTCTTGGCTGTTAATGCCTTGTAGAACTATTGACATTCCATTAGTCAGTTAGGAAACTGTCTATCAAGCAAATCAAGATGTTATCATAGGGATTTGAACAGAGAGAGAGAGAGAGAGTCCATGTGATTTCAAATTCTGTACTTTAACCACTTGTGATAAGGCCGGGGGGGCCTTTATTGCTTCTCTAGACTCTATATTGCGGGTACTCATCAGAATGGTCTCAGCAAAATGATTCAAATGACTGCAAACAAAAATAACCCTTCTTTTCACGACCAATGAATATCAACATGCAATGATCATTGAAGAATCAATCAACTTTTACAACTAACATAAATAAACTTTTGGAGCATTGACTTCTCTAGACCAATGAATTTCAACAAGCAATTATTAGAAGCAATATACTTTTATATATAACATAAGCAGCACACTTTGGGAACATTGACTTTTCTTAACCAATATATATCAACATGCAATTATTAGAAGCAATTTACTTTTATATCTAACATAAGCAGCACACTTTGGGAACATTGACTTTTCTTAACCAATATATATCAACATGCAATTATTAGAAGCAATTTACTTTTATATGTAACATAAGCAGCACACTTTGGGAACATTGACTTTTCTTAACCAATATATATCAACAAGCAATTATTAGAAGCAATTTACTTTTATATCTAACATAAGCAGCACACTTTGGGAACATTGACTTTTCTTAACCAATATATATCAACATGCAATTATTAGAAGCAATTTACTTTTATATCTAACATAAGCAGCACACTTTGGGAACATTGACTTTTCTTAACCAATATATATCAACAAGCAATTATTAGAAGCAATTTACTTTTATATCTAACATAAGCAGCACACTTTGGGAACATTGACTTTTCTTAACCAATATATATCAACAAGCAATTATTAGAAGCAATTTACTTTTATATCTAACATAAGCAGCACACTTTGGGAACATTGACTTTTCTTAACCAATATATATCAACAAGCAATCATTAGAAGCAATTTACTTTTATGGTTCTATTTCTGTCTAACTAGCTTCAGTACCAAATCAATTTGTATTTCACTTAGCTCTTGCGTGAATGATATGCAAAGGTAGGCATCAGTTCAATTTACTCTCAGACCTTTACCAAATCCATAAAACAAACAATATTGCATCCCTTTTCAGCGGTCAACATTTTGAAATAATGCAACACCAGGAGAATGTGCTCAGACAGAGCTTATTCCCTTTATGTCACAATGCTTTAACTGTTTACACTGTACAAATCTTTATAAAAATGCTTGGTTTTATAATATCATGCAGCTCTTGCAAAATTCTGCGATCAGGGAAAGCGATAAAATCTTTCTATTTTGGTCTCCAATAATAAAATTCAGAAAATTACACCTCAGTCAAGTTATTTGCAGATACTATAACAGATCGTTATCTCATGTTTAAGTATTACGATACGACAGACACCTTTGCTTATACAAACTTTTACGCCTACGCAACAAAAAAGGGGCTTCAGACTCTAGACTCTATATTGCGGGTACTCATCAGAATGGTCTCAGCAAAATGATTCAAATGACTGCAAACAAAAATAACCCTTCTTTTCACGACCAATGAATATCAACATGCAATGATCATTGAAGAATCAATCAACTTTTACAACTAACATAAATAAACTTTTGGAGCATTGACTTCTCTAGACCAATGAATTTCAACAAGCAATTATTAGAAGCAATATACTTTTATATATAACATAAGCAGCACACTTTGGGAACATTGACTTTTCTTAACCAATATATATCAACATGCAATTATTAGAAGCAATTTACTTTTATTTCTAACATAAGCTGAGCACACTTTGGGAACATTGACTTTTCTTAACCAATATATATCAACATGCAATTATTAGAAGCAATTTACTTTTATATGTATCATAAGCAGCACACTTTGGGAACATTGACTTTTCTTAACCAATATATATCAACATGCAATTATTAGAAGCAATTTACTTTTATATCTAACATAAGCAGCACACTTTGGGAACATTGACTTTTCTTAACCAATATATATCAACATGCAATTATTAGAAGCAATTTACTTTTATATCTAACATAAGCAGCACACTTTGGGAACATTGACTTTTCTTAACCAATATATATCAACAAGCAATTATTAGAAGCAATTTACTTTTATATCTAACATAAGCAGCACACTTTGGGAACATTGACTTTTCTTAACCAATATATATCAACATGCAATTATTAGAAGCAATTTACTTTTATATCTAACATAAGCAGCACACTTTGGGAACATTGACTTTTCTTAACCAATATATATCAACAAGCAATCATTAGAAGCAATTTACTTTTATATCTAACATAAGCAGCACACTTTGGGAACATTGACTTTTCTTAACCAATATATATCAACATGCAATTATTAGAAGCAATTTACTTTTATATCTAACATAAGCAGCACACTTTGGGAACATTGACTTTTCTTAACCAATATATATCAACATGCAATTATTAGAAGCAATTTACTTTTATATCTAACATAAGCAGCACACTTTGGGAACATTGACTTTTCTTAACCAATATATATCAACATGCAATTATTAGAAGCAATTTACTTTTATATCTAACATAAGCAGCACACTTTGGGAACATTGACTTTTCTTAACCAATATATATCAACAAGCAATTATTAGAAGCAATTTACTTTTATATCTAACATAAGCAGCACACTTTGGGAACATTGACTTTTCTTAACCAATATATATCAACAAGCAATTATTAGAAGCAATTTACTTTTATATCTAACATAAGCAGCACACTTTGGGAACATTGACTTTTCTTAACCAATATATATCAACAAGCAATCATTAGAAGCAATTTACTTTTATGGTTCTATTTCTGTCTAACTAGCTTCAGTACCAAATCAATTTGTATTTCACTTAGCTCTTGCGTGAATGATATGCAAAGGTAGGCATCAGTTCAATTTACTCTCAGACCTTTACCAAATCCATAAAACAAACAATATTGCATCCCTTTGCAGCGGTCAACATTTTGAAATAATGCAACACCAGGAGAATGTGCTCAGACAGAGCTTATTCCCTTTATGTCACAATGCTTTAACTGTTTACACTGTACAAATCTTTATAAAAATGCTTGGTTTTATAATATCATGCAGCTCTTGCAAAATTCTGCGATCAGGGAAAGCGATAAAATCTTTCTATTTTGGTCTCCAATAATAAAATTCAGAAAATTACACCTCAGTCAAGTTATTTGCAGATACTATAACAGATCGTTATCTCATGTTTAAGTATTACTATACGACAGACACCTTTGCTTATACAAACTTTTACGCCTACGCAACAAAAAAGGGGCTCTTCAAACAACATTAGTGGCATTCTCCTTCGCAGTGATCTCCCTTTTCATTTGGTTAGGAGCTCTCTGCTATCACAGAAAAAATCCTTCCAGCTCTGGAAGAATTAACTTTTTTTCATTATAAATTTTGAATCGAAATCTGAAAACAGAATTTTTTCAATTTAAGATGTCCGATTTCTTTGGCCCAATTATTACAAAAAAGTAATGGCAAAATATATTTATATGTAAAAAACTGACAGAAGTTGCTTGAATCATACTCAAACCTGTTTGTAACCTTATTTTTTTCATTGTTGGTTCGCAACAAGGTCCCGTAACAGCTCACCCAGGAAAGGTTTATTCGATGTAATGAAGCAATAAAGTACATAGGGTCATGCCCTCGAAGTAACGGACATCAACAATGTGTTTTCGTTATAAAAAAGATCGTATCGAGGTGAATCTTATAATACACATTTTGAACAAAGATAACATAGTCATATCTGACAATTCTGACGAAATTGTCAAAGTTATGTATGAATTGGATTCTTCGTTCATTTTCAAAGCATGGAAGGTTGAAATAAATCATAGACCCAATTTTGTTTGCGTCTCATTTATATTGTTTGGGTCACATGACTGTATCTGTTGTCACGTGATTTCTATGATGGCAGTGATATTGTACTGAAGTGTAGCGAAGGGAAGTATTCCTGCGCGGATTTTGCATTAGTGGTAGATACTGCAAAGTTACATGGAATAAGAAATATCTCCCCAAGACAAATGACATGACTCATTGCAATATCGAACTATAACTTAAGACATTATCAATGTACATCAGTTTTGACTTCTGCAAATAATTATCATTTAGATGTTTCGTGAACCCTTTACCAAATACCAAATTTTTCCACTGTCCCAAATTGAAAGAGTTTGCAAACGACATTTCAAAATGTGATGAAAATGAAAAACAATCTTCTGATGGGGCAGAAAACATTGTGGGAAATGGAGAAATTGCTCGATAAGAGCAATCACTCCTTTTCTCCCAAATATTTTCCAGAGTTGCATGCAACAAACTGGTCAAATGTAGTTATTGTTTGGTAAAGGGTTAAACACTACTCAGGTCTATAGCTTGTAGGTACATTTACACTTGTGACTGCTTGAACAGAATGACCTTGGTTTAATTGCATATGCTAAAGCCCAATTATGTCAACCTTTTTTCTCACTCTACCAATACATGTCAAGTTTTTTGTAAGCTGTCCAAAATCAAAGCAAGAGCAAACTCGTAAAGAGGGGAAAACAACATTATTTTCTGCAATAGAAACACATGACAAAAGGATAAATGACTTGTGATGAGTATCTTTTTAATTCATTTATGAGTTGCATGTTGAAGCATCTGCTAAATGTGTTAAAATGGGTTTATAATGAGGGTTTATTGCAAGACTATAGTAAGTGCTTCATAAACATGAAGCACTTACTTTAGTTTTGCAGTGAACCCTTGATAAGAGGGGGAGGACAAATTCAATTCACTGTCATGCTTTTTTCTTTTACTCAATCCATTACGAAACAATAACGACATTTTACCACTTTGTTGCAGACAACTCTGTAATACACATTTGGAAAAGGAGAAATTGCTCTTAACAAGCAATTACTCCTTTTCCCACAATGTTTTCTACTCTATCAGAAGATTACTTTCCAATTTCATCACATCTTGAAATGCCATCTGCAATCTCTTTCAAATTGAGGACAGTCTTAAATTTGGCGTTTGGTAAAGGGTTAAGCAGAATCTGTTCCTCATTATAACTGGGCCTGTAGTAATCCTGGGGTCAACAGTCAATACTTTACATAGTATTAACCCCAGCATAACTATGAACCCCTGTGCTTATCACAAAGCAAACTCATTTTCAATTTTGTATTGGGAATGGGTTGAATTTGGCCATAGTGTAATATTTATTTTGGAGAGAGTTCCAAGGTAACTAAACTGCCAGAAAACAACTGTTTCTGATACCTTGTTTTCTGTGTCTCAGCCTGCGTTTTTGTCGCAAAATTGGGTCAAAAAGCGTTGAACCCTTTACCAAACATTCACGACATTTCACCAGTTTGTTGCAGACAACTTAAGAAAACATTGTGGGAAAAGGAGAAATTGCTCGTAATGAGCAAGTTCTCCTTTCTCCACTATGTTTTTTACCCTATCAGAAGGTTATTTTCCAATTTCATCACATCTTGAAATGCCATCTGCAATCTCTTTAAGTCGAAAATTGGGCATTTGGTAAAGGGTTAAATGACAAGAGTTGACCATTCTAGTTAGATAACACTTAGGTAAATGACTTCTGTTGACTAGGTTAAGTGCACAAAGGGCATCCATGTTGTATAGGGCCTTTTTAATGGGCCAGTTTTATGGCAGGTATTTGGTCTTTTTCCAAACACACAAAAAAATACATGCCTATAGCTTTCTCAAGAATTAGGTATAGATTCCAAATTCAAGCAAGATAAAAAATCTGAGAAAATAAAATAAATAAATCGATAGCTAAGGTCATTAAAGAGAAAGTAACAAGTGAATGAATCCTGCCACTTATAGGTAAGTAAATTGTTTGTTAATATGTCATGGAGTGATGTGTACATTTTTTTAGACAAATGATTTTTTAAAACAGTTTGTTACACCCAGCCCCATGGGCCTATAAGTCAGTTTATGATTATGATTTATGTTTATAATAACATAATAAAATAATTTCTTATATTTAGATCAGTGAGTAATTCCTGATAAGGAAAGTGTTTATGTCTTGTTTCTCGACCATGATCTACTGCAATGCCTTAAACATGACCCCCATAGTTACCTACAGGTGAGAAAAGTGGTCTATAAATACTCATCTTATCATATAGAATTTAAGTTATGAACAATCATAGGTGTACACAAGTAACAAAAAACAAAACAAACAACAAAATGTGTGTATTGTACAATTTAGTGTTTAACCTACATTTTCATCCAATTAGAATGCGTCAATTTGAAATTTTTTGTTGGTTTATTTTCCATAAACTTCTATTCGAGTGTTCTATCTGGGCTCTATGAGACTATTACTCTGGTATCACGCATGGGCATAAATGTGTAGTTTTAGGCTCCACCTCCAAATCAATGACGCATGTTAGCCTAGCCTACGGTAGCGATGGAAAGATCGCTGTGATGTCGCGGGGGAGAATAAAGGGTTATTTGAACTCCTTATGACATGTGAAATGTTAAAACAATGTGATAAAAGGAGATCCCGTTTGTCGCGGACAATTTTCCCTTTCGTCACAATGCTTTAAATAGCTTTATGGCACACAAATAAATAAAAAGGAATTACAATTAACAGAGTTATAGAGTTTAATCCTTTATCCTTACATCGTTGTGAAAAAAAGAAACTAAACTATATTGACCTTTTACCCCTTTAGAAATAAAATGATGGGTACAAATTGAAAGCAAGCTTATATGTGACGTAAAAAAATGACGTTTTAATCTACATCACTGGGTAGTGCAGTTTTCTTCTTCCAAATATGGTATGGCAGATTGTTGGCATGCAATTGACAGCCGCGGAAGGTGTGGTTTATTTCAAATTTCAAAATACTGAGTAGTAGTTTTATGTCATTCGCCGATCATACCCGGAGAGGCGTGGTTTACCAGTGCAAGATAGAGTGCTCTATGGAAATGTAGGTTAAACACTAAGTTATCTAGAGTCTAGATAGTAAAAATTAAACGATACAGAAACCCCGTCAGTCGCTATCGCTCCTTCCTTGGGGTTTCTATATCGTTTAAATTTCACTATCTAGCCTCTAACTAATACATAATTTTGTTTTTGTTTTTTTGTTACTGGTACCTGTATGAGCAATGAAACAAAAGTATGAATAGCTATGTTTTACCACACTGTTTTAAAAGCACACTGTGTATGTTACATTAATAGTGTGGTAGAGATCATTTCACCTTTTCCCATTTTATATGCCTTTTAAAAAACTTGTATCAAATGATTCTACAAATCGCAATTTAACAAGCAATTCTTCTTTTGTCGCATTTGTTATTTTCAACATAATATCAGAAGATATGATTTCATCAATACTTGATAATTGTAAAAAAAAAAAAGGCTTACAGAGAAGTGGGCCAATATAACAAACATAGGGTTTAATTAAAGAATATAGCAAGAGCTGAACGTCTTCCACTGAACCCGCGATTTAACATTGAATGTTTGTTTACATACACAAAAACAAACGTGTATAAAACACTACAGTATGCCATAAAAAGAGAACAGGCCAGGTAAATTTAAGAACTTGAACTATATTAGTCTTTGACTAAACCCTTTACCCCATTATTTGGGATTATAGTCTAAATGATCATTGATTCTTCACCCATATCATTAATTAGATAATTGTGAAAGACATCAAAAGCTCTGATGTTTACATAGAAGGAGATGTTTATTTGGGAAATTCTCTCATATCTACTACAATAATTATTAAAATTAATTGAGTACTTGCAACCAATCTAGAAACCACAGGGACATAAAATATAATTACATGGCATGATCACTATCTCAATTTGTCAAAATGATTTTTACAAAACTTCATAAAGAAAATAAGTCTGTTAATTGACTTCTAATTGTCGTCTGCTGTTGTCTTTAATTTGGAACAGTTGAAAAATTTGTCCCAGGTAAATAAACCTCAGGGGCCTTACAGTATCATAAAGGTGCATAGGATAAGTTTCCTAAAAAAAAAACTTGTTATGATAAAGAGAAAAAAATACCCGTTTTTGTGCATGGAAAAAGAGTCCTACCCCTTAAAATGTTTTTATCATACTTTTAAACTCATGTCTAGTTTTCTTTAACAAAAACAAGATTATCTTTGAGATATAAAGTTAATGAAAATGTTGTAAACAAAAAGTATAGTTTGAGAGAAGGGTCCCAGTATTTGAACTTAAGAGTTTTTTTGTTTACGCGGGTCCTTTGAAAGGTGAAGGTTGTTGAGATTATATAGATTATATAAGGAATTTAAAACAAAGGTGTCCTAACCCTTTACCCCATATGGGAAATTTGTGACCTGTCAAATTGAAAGCAACAGCAGACGACAAATAAAAAAAATGAAAACATAGATTTACTTTACACTATTGAGCTGTAACAAATGTGCTCTTTTTGCTCTTTATAAGCAAATTATCCCTTTGCCACAGTGTTTTCTAAAGGCATTTGCAGCAGGTGCTTTGAAGTGAGGTATGATAGAGTGAGAGTTTAACCCATTACCAAACAATAACGACATTTGACCAGTTTGTTGCAGATGACTCTGGAAACATTGTGGGAAAAGGAGAAATTGCTCTAAACAAGCAGGTTCTACTTTTCCCGCAATGTTTTCTGCCCTAGCAGAAGATTATTTTTCAATTTTATCACATTTTGAAATGTCGTTTGCAAAGTCTTTCAATTTGGGCCAGTTAAACATTTGGCGTTTGGTAAAGGGTTAAACACAATAACATGCACACATAAGATGTATAATAAGAAGCCATTATGTCAAAAGGAGAATTTTGATACATTATTCATTATACAATTATACCTATAATTCTTCTTCGTCTTTTTATTGAGACAGGAAACAAATTATGATTCATGATTTTTGGTCTATACAACTTAAGTGGCATTAAATCACACTGCCTAGAACAATCAATTGTCAAGTTGACAAGACAAGTACAGCCCTGAATATTCGTCAGAGATGTTCTAACAATAGGGGCTATCAGAAACAATGCCTATGTTCAGTTATTTGTTGGAGGATAATGCATCTTTCGTTGGTTAATCCAATACTACATATACATATTTCCAGGCATTTTTTAAACTAATCAACTTCTTGTTCTTTGTTTAATATAGATGAAGAACATTTTTTTTATGGTTTGCAAGTAATTAAGGCATCAGTTCTCATTGATTCAGATTCAATTTAATTCAATCACCTGGTCTTCCACAGGTCTTTTTGGCCCTGTGGAACAGTCCCAGTGCCTGAATTTCAAAATCAACTCTCCCCCAGCCTCTTTTTTTATCTCACTGCATGTAAAATTTGTCCAAAGTGCTTAAAATTTGTCTACTTTCTGACATTGGTTGATACATTTGATTTGCTTTTAAAATGGTCTTTTGCATCTTATCATTCCAAAATATACCTAAAAGCTCAACATTTTGGCAATGCATATTAAATAAAAAAAATTCAACAAGGAAAGGCCGCAACCCCTCAGCCCTCCCCCACACACACATGAAGCACCTAAGCACCTGAAAAAAAGCCTTGCGAAGGCACTAAAAACAAATCAGAACCGAATAAGCATTTTGAGGGTTCAGTGCAATACTATACTTAGTGCTTCATTTTTGTGAAGCACTTACTGTAGTACATGTATTGCATTAAACCATCGAGTCTTGTAAGGGACTCTGTCCTTTACTCACCTCTATATCCAGCCATTCTGACAAAGCTTTGGCTTTAGTTTGTCTCAGTGTGTTGCCAGCATTGGTAACAAATAAGACTGGGACCTTGAACTTTCCTTGCCCATCAACAAGCATGCGAAATGCATCTTTGGCGGACGGTAGCAACTTTTTGCCTCGCACTATGACCCCATCAATGTCAAAAAGAAACCCGAAATCGACCCTTTCGCCATTCTACAAAGAAAAAGAAGAGTTATTAAATTTTATGGTCATGAGATATACCTGCTCTGTATATCTGTACATGTATGTTACACACTTAACAGAAATCCTACAATATATTTAGATAATCAAAATACATGTATAGCAAAATCTCCAGAATTCTCACCTTAAAACAGTCACAAGTTGTTTGGGATTCAATCTTATAAATTGAAATCCTAGGATACTGTTAGTGTCAAACACCTGAATCGATACCAATTGTGTGGATAATGTTGTATAGAGACTTTGTTTTGTTGTTTCAGGGAGATTGGGTTTCAAAGTGATGTAGAAAAGAAATTACACCATTTTCTGGAATACAGAGAATATTTAGAATGGTGTTACATGAAAGTGCTACAAGGACAATATTTCTTATCCAATAAACTCATACTACAGTAAAAATGATACTTTAGTTCAAGTTTTTCAAACAATGGATATGTGCGTCATGTTATGCCCTTTTCTCCCATAAATTATGAATTTTGATACAGGTACATCAAATTGAGCAATTTCACCTTCGTAATATTTGATTTCTACTTTACAAGACCCAATCCAGGAATGTCAAATTATAATCCTTTCATTGTTCTGTGCATTCTACAGCTTACAACATTAAAACTAGTACCTTCTGCTTTCGAACACAAGTGTTATAAGTTTGATTCTTATGCATAGCGCCCGGGTTCAACTTGCCATTTCTCATTAACCCAAATTTGGTTTGAGTAATGCTTATAGAGTGATAAAAAACAGTTATAAGAACTTGTTCAACAATCCATGTTGACCTAAAATAGGCAAGTTTTAACCAAAAAAGATTAATTTAAAAAGTAGAAAAGTATTGAAAAATGCCCACTAATGCCTATTGACAAACATTTTAACCTTTGTAACAATAAGAGAATTTGATCTTTTCAATAAGAGAGCTATATGAAAAAGTCTCCCTCAAGATTCAATAATTTTTGGTATTATTCAGTTATAGTTCAAACATACACCTCAATTTCATTTACCATTTCAATCTTCTAAATTAGCCCCATACCCCACAATACCTCATTCTACCACATCTGCTAAAGCATTGTAAAACCACTTTGACAAAAGGATAAATTGCTATCAAACTTAGAAGTGACCCGGGACATGAGCCCTACCTGTGAAATCATACTTTACAATGTGTGTCTATTTTTCATTCACAAAAAGAAATTTACCTTTGAGATTGAAGGGTTACAAAGATTTTGTAAAAATAGACAGAAAGATATGAATATTTTTGTGACAGGGCGCAGAACTTGAAATGACATGAGTATAAATCACTATGACTTATACTTTCATGAATGGCCGAGTTGCAGCATGGCATTGGATCTACCTGGCTTTACCAGCCCATATGTGCAAAAGGTCTTGGGTCTTCCTCCATCTTTTATATGCTAGGCATTATTTTAAACAACATTTTATAAGTGATGCTTAACCATAAACCATAGATAACAAACATACTTCCAACAGCTTTGCAAAAGGCCTCATTCAAAAACAATACATTAACCCTTTCCCAAACAACAAGTTTTCGACTGTCCCAAATTGAAAGAGTTTGCAGACGACATTTTAAATTGTGATGAAATTGTAAAATAATCTCCTGATAGGGCAAAAAAACATTGTGGAAAAAGGAAAAATTGCTCATTACGAGCAATTTCTCCTTTTCCCACAATGTTTTCTAAAGTCGTCTGCAACAAAGTGGTCAAATGTCGTTATTGTTTGGGAAAGGGTTAAGCATATATATCGAGACATCTTCCTTGCATATCATTAATTTCAATGTTAACATAATAAACTTTCCAGCATTTTCCTAGCTGGTTTGAAGACTTTGGTTATTAGTAATCTGAGGTATACCAATATACGTTTATTTCAGATTCAATCTAAATCAATTGGCCTACTTGCCTTCAGAGTTATTGGAACAAAGCCAAAACAATTAGCATGACTAACAAGAACATAAGCTTGGTATGATCTCAATACATCATGTCTACCATTAACTTCTGTTCTATTCTGTTCAGAAATCTGAAGGAGGCAACATAAAGATAGGTCTCTAAACAGGGCTTTTTTCACTATAGAACAGATACCTGCCTTTTCTTTAAAATCATGCAGTTTTCCCCTAAAAATGTGTTTATCTCAGCGTTTTTTCTTTCCCTTTTGGCAAGTCCCATTATATTTTTCTCTCTAATTACACAATTTTACAATATAAAAGAGTATGAAATTTTTCCCCTCAGACCGAAAAATAGGTCTGCCAAAAAACTTCTTTCCTTATCCCAATCAAATTTTAAAGGGACTTCCTCGTAGACTTTGCTTTATGATGAACAAATGTTTAAAACCGTTAGAATGCTGGGTAATTTTCTAAAAATAGATTTTTGTGTCGTGTGCTTTCCAAAACCTTAAATTTCTTGTTAATTTTGTTAATATTGAAAGGTACACAGAGTAGCAAACAGGTCAGATCACAGGCAAGCCATCAATTTACTTGGCAGCTGGCCTGGATCTGACCTGATTGCATAATCATAAAGTTAGTCGGTTCAAGCCCTATAAGGGTTTAAAAGATTACTTTAAACTATCTTTGTCACCAAACAAAATACCATTTGTGTTTTCTTAATTTTAAATATGCTGAAACTTTTGTTTTCATTTGAATAAATTTGGAAACGACTTTAAGCCCTATTAAGTGCTATGATGAAAATTTGCATAATAAATAGTCATAGAATTACTTTCTGATGCATAATGCTAATGTAATGTGATTTAACTCTTTTCCAAACACAAAAGTTTCTACTGTCCCAAATTGAAAGAGTTTGCAGACGACATTTCAAAATGTGATGGAATTGGAAAATAATCTTAAGATAGAGCAGAAAACCTTGTGGGAAAAGAAGAAATTGCTCGTCATGAGCAATTTCTCCTTTTTCCACAATGTTTTCCAGAGTCCTCTGCAACAAAGTGGTCAAATGTCGTTATTGTTTGGGAAAGGGTTAAGTGTTGACCTATTTCATATTCTGGTCCCTAGACAATTTTAACCATTTTAATATTTCACAGGATGTAGTTAAAAGATCATTGACATTGTATTCAAAATAAACCGTTTAAACAGTTTACAATTTTTTTAAGACAGATGGGCTATATTTTACCTAACAGTTATGATTGGATTTTAACCCTTTCCCAAACAACAAATTTTCGAATGTCGCAAATTGAAAGAGTTTGCAGACGACATTTTAAAATGTTATGAAATTGGAAAATAATCTTCTGATCAGACAGAAAACATTGTGGGAAAAGGAAAAATTGCTTGTCACGAGCAATTTCTCCTTTTCCCACAATGTTTTCTCAAGTTGCTTGCAACCAAGTCGTCAAATGTGGTTATTGTTTGGGAAATTGTTAAAAAGTGAATGAATAGTCTAGTTCTGTATCACTATACGTATATAGATCTGTCATTTTATCCATAGAAAACATTTTATTTCAAAAAGATCAAAAACCCCAGTCTGTAAGATAGTCCTTTTAAAGGTGCTTGTTCACAGTGGTGATGGAATTTGTAAGTTGAATATAAATTTCTTTAAAACTGCACAATAGCTGTACTGTTACATAATATGCACAAAAGAATAGTTCTTGGAAGCAAAATTACAAAATTTCAATTCTTCCAAGTATGAATACGTGTTTTAATCCAACAGTGTACAACATTGCTTTTGAGAGCCATCTCATATACTATTTACTGTACATACTTAGATTAATTGTTACTTTCTGAATTAATTTTTCTTTCAATAGCTACTTTTAATTGTATAACAAACAATAATTCAAAATCTGTATTGTTTCAACAACACTTCATTTTGACTTTCAAATTTTCTCTTCTGTGAGCAAGCCAGTTTAATCAGACGGTAATAGACCATGATTTAGTAATGCCTTCTTGAAGGACATTCTAATCTGACTGCACTTATTGACTTTTATAGTAGCACAGGTACTAGAAGTGGGTATTGCATCATTAATTCAACCATACAGTCTACTAGTGATCAGCTATTTACTCTTTGTGAACACCTTAGATAGTATAACAATGTATACAATGCTAGTTTGGGGTATTGCATCATCGGTGCATGCAGCACATATGTGATCATTTATTTCTTTGTGCAACTTTTCCTTTACTCGTACCTATTCCCTCCATTGGGTAGTTAAACCCTGTTTAAGATTTTGATTGCCTTTGTCACATTGCTTAATATTTGTCCTTTTTTTAATAATTTTATCTTTACAACAATGCTATCATTATCTGTTTGCTTGTAGTGGAAAGTTCATTTTCAACATCTTTCAAGTTCCTGGATGTCATACAATAAAAATATATATGTAAAATGTGGAATTAGCATATGGTATTCAGCTATGCTCCAATTTCAGCTATGCTACAAAGAATTAATCATAAAAATAAAGTCACCAAAAGTGCTTTATAAATTAGATAATGACAAGAAAAAATCATCTCTAACTGTAGGCTGTCACGTGACAATGCTCACCAACTTTAAAAGATAAACATGGCAAACAAGACGCCTTAGTCCGTAATAAAAATTACACCAAAACAAAATAGCAAGATACATTGCAGACAGATTCACAGTCTAGACATATTGTCAGATTGTCAGACAATATTTGGGAGAAATAGAGTCATCATAGTAGAATGGTCGTGTCTGCACATGATGAATTAGCAAATAGACTTCTTGAATGGCAAGTATCAATTGCGATAATTTGATAATGTATCCTAATTCTGTAAGAAACAAAAAGGTTTTTTCTTTTTGTTAATGCTCAAGCCCTTTGACCCTGTTGTTCTTTCTGTGTAAGTTCTACATTGCCAACCATAATGTTCTTCAGCTAGTTTGACATAAAAACTTCAGTGCAAGAGTGTGTATGTTTGTATTCAGTGTTGATTCTGATAATCATGTGACTGGTTATTTATAGGTTGACATATATGTGAGCTATATTCAGATTCTGTCGTCTTGCAATCAGTTTTAAAATGAAAGATGTCCATATTCTTAATTCATCTAATATTTCATTGTTTTTTCTGATGAAATGTTAAATAAATGTATTTTCCTTTATTTTCATAAGTTCCATAAATATATCACTCTGACGTCTGCAGACTAACTTAAACATTGACAACAGTTCAGCTATTCATTATCCCTGGGTTGAAAACCAACACTTAAACTTCCCATTTTCCTTATTGTATTTATCATTAAGTACACCTTTCACAATTTGGATCATAATCACCAATCTTTCTAAAGACATTCTCTCATATTGGTGTTTACACCCCAAATTTTACACAAAAGATTCAATATGCAAAATGATCAAAGAAGAAATAGTCCTATTTCTCTTTTTTCAACTCTATTCCCCAGAGAACATGCTTTTTTCATGCTTCATAATTGCTCCTTGTTGTTGATAATAATTTGAACTAGTCAAAAAAACTAAAATGACAGAAAAGTTGGTTTTAATCTAACTGTGTACTTATTGACCTTTAGAAGTGGTCAAGATTACAGGTCGGTTCAGTAAATGACTAGTTCGGTAAAAAGGTAAACTATAGTAAAGGGTCTGGCTGGTTCGGTAAAAACCTATACTAGAGAGAACAACAGTTAAATTGGGTGTGAAAAACAGTTTAATCCCATATTAAATAAGTGTTAATCAATTAACTCTTACTATTATTTACATACTTGCAAAATATTTTATTTCTATTTTAATACACACTGTAATTTACATACTTACAACAATTATTTCAGTCATTTCATTTTTTCACACATGGGTGTTATCTATGTCTTGTAATTTGATTAAAGTGAAATATGTGCAGTTCGTTTTATAATGCAAACACTCAAATTAATCAATTAAAGTCGGAATTTCTCAACCTAATTATTAAAACAATCAAACTAGTTGTTTAAAGGAGGAATTTCATAAATTAAGTGCTAAAAGAAATACATTTCATACACTACGTACAATTACTTTTAGTCTAGTATAGGTTTTTACCGAACCAGCCAGACCTTTTACTCTAGTTTACTTTTTTACCGAACTAGTCGTTTACCTAACAGACCGTCACCCATGGTCAAGTATTGGATATATAGCATCATCAATCCATATAGTACACCAATGGTCAGTTCTTTATAACCTTAAATCATCCACATTATAGATAGACTAGAACTAATATTGGCTACCCCTTTAGTAACAGTAAAGTATTGGATCACTCAGTATTGGATATTGCATCATCAATCCACACAGTACACCATTGATTAATCCTTTAGAACTAAAATTATCCATTCTATAGATAGACAAGAACTAGTTTTTGTTATATTGAATCATTAGTTATATTTGAAATATACAAATAAGTATTCCTCCCTTCTAAAAGAAACAACTTGCTAAACCTTTAACTTAAAATTATTCTAATCATTTAAATCACTGCTTATCATGTAAAATATGCTTACTTATAGACAAATTATTAGAATCTCTTTAAATGCTATAAATGACCAGCAACTTGTTGACAGATTAGAATATCATTGTAGTAAACTAAACAATTCACACTTGTCATGAGTGTAATTATTATGACACAATGGAACACTTTGAGGGTTGTTTCGTTTTAACAAATTTTAGGAGAACTTTGTTTCAAAAATGCCACAAAAAGATGAATTTTCGTTTCTCTGATCTGAATTGAATCTCAGAAAGCGATTATCAATAACGTTTCGAATATATACGAACAATGATCTGTTTTAGAAGATTCTAGCGAGTGTTGATTGTTTAACGCGACTGTTATCTCAAATCGATCAATTATTCTACAACAGCTGATTCGACTAGAAGAAATGTCAATGACACTGATGTCAAGATTTACTCCGAATTTGTGACACAATGTAAACAAAATTGTATACAAATACCTGTGTCCGTAAACAACGGTGGTTTTGGTGATTTGAACCTCCTTGATGGTGTTTAAATAATCCATATAAACCACGAGAATTGGTCCGAGAAAGAAACCCAGTTCTAACCAAAACAGTCGCCATTGTATGACCTTGACATTATGTGTAATGGAGGTGTGCCTCTAGCGTCCAATCAGAACTATGACTGTAGAAATTCTGCCAATCACTCGGAGTCGTGGTCTAGGGAACTTGTGAGAATTCGACCATAACAAAAGATAGTGAGGAAAACCCCAAGTTGTTCCACCTTTTGTGTTCTTTTGTTATTCAAGGAACATCTCGACAATTTTGACTGGTCCAAATTCAAAACAGCCGCAGACGACAATTATGAAGAATTAAAAGTACCATTTCCTTTTAAATGATACTTTGTAGATATATAAGCAAATACCTAATAAACATTTAATGAGGTCTTTGAGATTGGGAAAAAACAATAATTATTATGACAGTCAGTTTGTCACGTCAAAGTCTGCAGCAGATAAAAACCGAATGATCCAGACGTTGGTATTCCTATGTAATTACAGCTTGGATTACTTCAGTGACAGCAGATTCGGCAAAGCGAGGAATTGAGAAGTTTTGTGTAAAATGCATGTTTCATACATTTAAGAGACTGAAGGACGAATTTGACTTAGAGAAAAACAGACGTCGGACTTTGTGACTTAGACTAACTGGTCTAAATCAAAACATACTAAAGATGCAAAGTATTTTCTCTTCGTGGTAATAGGTAGATTTCATTGAAATACAAGGACGGATTGCCTCAATGAGCGATCAACATTTCCTTATTCTACATATGTTTTAAAAAAAATCTTCTCTCAGGTGAAACAGTATTCAATGTAGGACAAGAGTAGGGAAAGAGGGGATGGATTGTGTGGAATTTTCTCTTTTTTCTCTTTTTCTTTTAAACTGGCATCTCACTGATGAACGGCATCCAACAGAAACGCACAATTGAAAGACGTAGCTGCTTTCCGGGTTTAACATCTCCTTCATAAACTCTCTTTAAATATATATACATGAGACGACAAAAACCAATAAAATTAAGAGAAAACCATGGGATTTATTAAACAAACACGGTATCGATATTAGATTTGTGTTGCATTATTTTGATCTAAGAGAAACAACTCTTGCTTAACTTCGTAAAGAATACATCGGTTATATCCCTTTTTATGATTGTTAGCATATCGATCAAATTCAGTTTACATGTTGTTCTTCTCTTCTTTAGCTGCTAACATCATTATCGAGTTATCTTGTTTTTCAGCACACATGATGGAGTGTGGCTGCGCAAATTAAAAAAAAACACAGGCGAACTTGATTGCGAGACCGTATGAAGTAAGTATTCTATGGACCGTTAATAAAAGATGGGTTCGAATCCCATGCTCCACATTGTGATCTTTCATTAATCCACATTTGCGTGAGTATTGGTATGATCCAGGAAGCAGAAACGAGAGTGATTAAGCTAAGTTGCAAAAACTTGTTTTACAATCGATGAAAAATAAATAAGTTTATACTAAGTAAAAAGTGCTTGTTCACAGAATTGAAATTTGAAAGCCGAAACAAAATGTCGTTCAAACGATACAGTGTTTGCGGTGTTGTATGATTTACAATTAAAACTAGGTACATGTATACAAATTGGTCTCTAGTCTAAACTGAAAACAACAGTAGACAACACAAGGAAACACGAGAAAAGTACATATGTTGTATAATATTTCGGAGGAATAATGTTAACCCATAACCGTGAACAATTTCTGTAAATATCCACAAAAAGCGCTGTCCAAAATTATCATTGAAAGACAGGACCTGCCCTTACAGTGCTGGAACCGACTTTCTGCTTATGCTTACAGGTACGATCCAGGCCAGCCGCCAAGTAAATTGGCGGCTGACCTGTGATCTAACCTGTTTGCTAATCTGAGTATCTTTCTCCATCAAAATAAAGCAGATATTTAAGATTTTTGGAAAGCTGTCGAAAGAAATATCTATTTGTAGAAAACTACCAAGTATTCTTCGGGTTAGGAATAATTTCCTGCTGTTTCTGTCCCACGGTATCCTAGACACTATCCCCCAGCAGCAAACCTTACAAGCGGGGGTTCACTCGGATACATATCCATTTGAAGTTAAAAAGAAATCTAAATGATAAACATTGAAAACAAGAACAGGCGAGAGAATGCTTCTTATGGATGTGTAATTTATTCTCTAACCACACTGTTCCATATGCTTATATTTAGTTTGATCATATTTTATCGCATTTTTCGAACATGAATTACAAGACATATATACAACAAACAGATAGACATGTATTTAAAGAAGACATGGAAAAGCCAAGAAATAATTGCAATTGGATTGCGCCACAAGTTATAACAACATTCGCGATCGGCCCTTATATTACAGATATCATGACAAGGCAGAGTGTCCATTGAAATCGAAAAGAAAAACAGAGACATAGATCACTATGTCTCTGAAAAAAAACACCTAAAATATATTAAAAACAAGTAGGACTTGTAACTTTTGGTAACCACAACGAGCTTTTTAAATATCATCAGTCTGGGGACGAGAATCGTATCAAGACAGGGCGATGCTCTGTATCTGTATCTTTTTACTCGAGTTTCTTATCTTCTTTGCTTACATTGCTGACACGAAACTATATCTAGACATGTGCGCAAAAATTCAAAATTCATGGCAATTGACCAATCTACAAAATCCTGTCTATTTATAAGTCGGATGCGTTTTCAAAATGGGAGCCATTGAAACTGAGCCGCACGTGCATTTGTCTGTCGGAGTTTGTTTAACCCATTACCAAACAATAACTTTATTTGACCAGTTTTTTGCAGACGACGTTGGAAAGTATTTTGGGAAAAGGAATAAATGCTCTTAATGAGCAATTTGTCCTTTTCCCACAATTGTTTCTGCCCTATCAGCAGATTATTTTTCAATTTCATCAAATTTTGAAATGTCGTCTGCAAACTCTTTTAATTTGGGACAGTCGAAAAGCTGGCGTTTTGGTTAAGGGTTGAAGCCATACTAGCGCTCATTTACACTAAAACTGTGAAAGTTTCAGAACAATTGACAGTTAATTTAACCCTTTCCCAAACAACAAAAATTCGACTGTCCCAAATTGAAAGAGTTTGCAGACGACATGTCGAAATGTGATAAAATTTGAAAATAATCTTCTGATAGGGCAACAAACTTGGTGGGAAAAGAGAAAATTGCTCGTTATGAGCAATTTCTCCTTTTCCCACAACGTTTTCTACAGTCGTCTGCAACAAAGTGGTCAAATGTCGTTTTTGTTTGGGTAAGGGTTAAGAGAACTTTAAAACACAGAGAAGGTGAGACAGTAACACGTTCAAATGATGCTCTTAGAGAATGAATACGATAAGGTTTGTTTATAATCAACAATAAAACAAGGACAGTCGAGAAACGTTGGGAACCAATGAAATACGAGAAATTTCCCATTTTGAATATTCACGTTGTTGGTGAAAGAAAGGTGACAGTACTTTTTTGTGTATCACGTGATTTTTCTAATCAGGTGACTGCAACTCGTTTATCCGAGCGCCCCATGCTATTTAAGACGTAACTTGAATGTAAACGCTGAAGACAAATTGTGGGGAACACAACTTGTGAAAATAGCGCTTTGAAAATTAGATAATAAATGGTGCATGCGTTATATTGTCATGAGGATGTGGTATTTCGCTACGTTTTTAAAACATGCTCTATCATAATTAATAGATTTAAATCAGTTTACCCGGTTTTTGCAGTTTTTTTAGCGCAAGTGTGCTTTTAACGTGTATGATTTAATAATTTTGAAGGTTTTTTTAGTGCAATTTGCCTGGTCAATTTCAATTACAATCTTCGAATTGTTCTCAAAACGAAAAGTTTGTTATCACATCTCATGTCGATATGTACTATATATACTCAAAGACCTAATAAACATTATTTATTAGGTCTTTGATATACTGCATAAAGATGGAAATGTTGGTAAAAAGCAAACAAACTTTATCTACCGTGCCTACCATGATGAAGTACCATTGGTAAGGCCTAATCACAGGGGTTCGAAGTTAAGGTAGTCTTACGGCCATTTATACACAGCCTCAATACCTTAAAGGCCTAGTCTTTGGAATGTCTGGTATCTTATCTCCCACTGGGCACCCTACAGGGCAACAATACAGTTCCACAGCATGGAGCAAATTTCCTGTATATTACTTGATAAGGAATGGGGGGTCAGATTATGCAATACCCCAACCCTTCGGTTTCTCATGATGTAGAATATTGATAAGAAATATGTGTTTGGTTATAGCTTTCTTTATCTAAAACAAGGATTTACATGATTAATAGATTTTTCTTAATAAACTGACAAGAAATATAAAAAAAAAATGAGTTAGTTGTTCAATGAACTAGCACTTGTCAAAGTTATAAAATGGATGATGATGATGATATACTATGGTGATGATGATGATATACCTCAGAGGAACTATAACCTTCCCTGCTGCAAGTCATTCTTACATAAATTAATCTTTATTCAAGGTACTTATTTAAAAAACAGTCCCCTATTAAAAACCCATCCAAAATTCCAAAAATATATTTCAAGTCTTACATAGAAAAAAATGTCATTCTGCTTCGATTTTCATAATGTGGAATATCAATAAGAAATAAATGTTGAATTCTTGATTTCTTTATTTAAAACAATGATTAACAAGATAAGTGGATTTTTCTTAATAAACTGTTAAGAAATGTGAAGAAAATAATAAGTTAGTTATTCCATAAATTTTTGCTCGTTATACTTATAACATTGATGATGATGATGATGCTTTTGATGATAATGTTGATGATGATGGTGATTTTGATGATAATGTTGATGATGATGATGATGTTGATGATGATTTTGATGATAATGTTGATGATTATGTAAAATGATCTTTATATAAGGCACAAGTTGAAAAAAAAAGAAAAACCTACTAAAAAACCTTTCAAACTTCGAAAAAAAAAAATATTTGAAGCCTAATTGAAAAAAAAATAAATTCTGCTGCTTAAATGTCCTCTTTAAAACAAAATTGTCAAAAGAAACCCATCAGTTTGACACAGTGCTATACATGGTATTACGTAATCCCAATTAATTATCACAGCTGGTCATCACACCGGGTGGGCATCTGGTTATTGGTTTTGGGGGGGGTCAATTAAAGAAGGACTAAACTAGGCCTTTAACTTCGGAGCCTGTGGGCCTAATCAGCGTTTTCGGTTCTTTGATTCAATGATCATTCAGTCGGATGCTAAATTCGGATTTCCATTCGGAACACCTTGGCCATTTCTTAAAATAACTACCGACTTGTTACGGGGATTGCCGAGTAGATACGATTGTCGGATTTCATGTGTTAAG